>JAVLUX010000029.1:37462500-37467500 GCA_032164185.1 Moxostoma hubbsi | reverse complement strand
TAACCACATCGATCAGGGGTTTTCAAACGTATTGATGCCCCTGAATATGATCCCGTTGTTATTTAACAAATTGAACACATTAAAGTAAATGTAAGGTTACATTTGTAAAATTTCAAAGAAACATTTTAAATTCAATTTAAATGTATTTTTTGTCTTTTGAAAGCAGAATAAAACCGTGAGGGGCTGTTCACCCCAAACGCGTGTTAAAGTGGCCATACACCAAAACGTATGGCCACTTAAAAACAAACCAAAAGATAAAAAAAAACAAACAAACATTTTAAATTCAATTTAAATGCATTTGTTGTCTTTTGAAAGCAGAATAAAACCGTAAGGGGCTGTTCACACCAAACGCGTGTTAAAAGTGTTCATACACCAAAACGTATGGCCACTTAAAAACAAACCAAAAGATAAAAAAAACAACAAACAAACATTTTAAATTCAATTTAAATGCATTTGTTGTCTTTTGAAAGCAGAATAAAACCGTAAGGAGCTGTTCACACCAAACGTGTGTTAAACTGGCCACACACCAAAACGTATGGCCACTTTAAAATGTTTGTTTGTTGTTTTTTTTTAATCTTTTGGTTTGTTTTCAATTCAATTTAAATGTATTTGTTGTCTTTTGAAAGCAGAATAAAACCGTAAGGGGCTGTTCACACCAAACGCGTATTAAAGTGGCCATACACCAAAATGTATGGCCACTTTCAAACAAACCAAAAGATTAAAAAAAACAACAAAGAAACATTTTAAATTGAATTTAAATGTATTTGTTGTCTTTTGAAAGCAGAAGAAAACCGTAAGGGGCTGTTCACACCAAACGCGTGTTAAAGTGGCCATACACCCAAAACGTATGGCCACTTAAAAACAAACCAAAAGATTAAAAAAAACAACAAACAAGCAGAACAATGAGGACGTAATTTACTTTTATGACCAGATTCATGTGGTCAGGCTGAGCTTTTGGTGATTTCAGTTTAGCAGCATCTTTCGCTTTGGTAACGATTGTCCCTGAAATATATCTGACTGAAGCAACGATCATTTACACAGCGAGAAGGAATCTCCCGCTGTGACTGCTTTTGGAGATGAGAAAGAATGATTGCTTTAATTTTGCTCGTCCTTTGGTTTAATAAAGGCGTCCTAAAAGCCTCACAATTAAAGGCTAAATCCATTCTGTCCCGTTGGTGCTGCACTCCCCCCATACTGCGGCTTACAGGGAAACGAATGAGTCCCTCAGGGGCCTCGGGGCCAGTAAATTAAACTCAGAATGGGAAACAAGATCCTTCACAGATTTACTGGGATAATTAAAACATTCGGCGCTGCCATCCAGGGCTCTGACAGTGTTTTTGTCTTTGCCAAACTCTCGACCAAACTCCTACGTCATGCGACGGCATCATCATGCGTCAGCTGCTGGCAGGAAGAGCTTTTTAAAAAAAATTACGTTTTAATTATCAACTTATTTCTTACCCAAACATATCGATTTGCTTCAGTAGACATTCATATTTCGACTGGAGTCATGTGGATTACTTTTATGCTGCCTAAATGTGACTTTTGGACCGTCAGAGTGCTGGCACCCATGCACATCCGTTATAAGGACCTGACAGGACCGCCACAGCACACAAAGCGCTGGTCGGACAGTCTGAACTGGCAAGGGCACTCAGCGTATGTGGAGCGCTCACGTGGGGTATAACAAATGCAAGGACTGTTCCTCATCCCAAGGGAATAGGCTTGATGGGGAACCACCTGCGCTCTGAAGGGCGTGGTTAGACCTTTTATGGGTTTACCAGTGGCTTTTGAAAGATCCGGTGCTTGTAAATCACTGACCCGTTTCACTGAGGCCAGAGTCATAATAGTCTTAATAGAAAGCACACGCGAGTCCAGAGGCTCAAAGGGGGGCCCCGTGAACACTTTAAGGACCAAAGCTAGGCCCCAAGTTGGAACTGTAGCCAGACGAGGGAGATTTAGCCACCTCGCTACCCTAAGGAACTTTGATTAAATCATGTTGGCATATAGAGGTGCCGGCTTCACGTGCGTGATACGCAGATATACTCGCCACATAAAATTTGAGCATTGAAGGAGTGAGCCCTGCGTCCAATCGCTCTTGAAGAAATGTGAGAATTTCAGGTATGGGGCAGGGGCAGTTCACTGGGTCTTTGCCGTGTGCATGGAGGCTTTTGTAGATGGCACTCTAGCCTGTAAAATGGTGTTCATGACCGACCGAGTAAGTTCTGTTATGTTTAGCACGTCCCATTCAGGGACCACACATTCAGGTTCCGGGGTGGGGGGTGGGTTCTCCATGGAGGCAAATAGATTGATCTCCGCTTTGCTTAATATTTCCCAAATCCTCAGGACAGTCTGAGAATGATGTCTCCATTCGCCTGGCATTGCCCCTTGGTATGACAACAGGTCCGCACCGTAATTCAGATGTCCTGGGACATATGTCACCCGTAGTGAGAGGAGCTCCACAGGAGGAGGTAACACGTCAGTCTCATCACTGGTAGAGAACGAATTCTGCCGTCATGTTTATTCTGCCGACATTACAACATGATAATTCACTATTTCGGACTGAAATGCCTTCAAGGCTAGGAAAACAGCCGACAGCTCCGGTCAGTTGATGTGCCACGCCCTCTATGCACCTGTCCAGGTGCCGACAGCTGGCCGTCCATCACACACCGCCCCCCCCAACCCGTGTTGGAAGCATCTGTTGTCACCATGGTCATACTAGCATTTGGTAAATGGTCTGCACTTATATAGTGCTTTTTTTTTAACCTTAGCGGTTACCAAAGCGCCCATTCACACTCATACACCAATGGTGCCAGAGCTGCCATGCAAGGTGCCAGCCTGCCATTGGGAGCAACTTGGGGTTCAGTGTCTTGCCCAAGACCCAGACCACTTTAGAAAGTACTAGCCCTGCTTATCCTTTGACCAGGTGAGTTTTTTGGCTATTTACAAAATCCAGGGTTTTTACTCCTCTACTAATGACCTCTGGAGTGTCAAAAGATGTCTAACAGCACTTGATCTTACCAGACAAATCCAGCCCTGCTAAGCTTCTGAAACCAGGCAAGGGGTGAAAAGGTCACGACCTCTGGCTAGACCACTTTGAGGGGCCAAAGAGTGCGTTTGTGTGTGTTAATATTCTTGTTTTTCAAATCCACACTGAAAACAATCGGAGGATCTCACAATTGCTTTATTATATTTAATGAAGTCTATCTTAGAACCCTTAAGATTATTTGCATTATGACATCATTTTTGTAATAATGCACCACATACATGTTCTCATTTATATATCGGAATGTCACATTGCATTAAATCATAATTGTACTAAAATTGACTAATTCTCGTTGCAGTAATGAGATATTTAAATAAATTAAATCTATATCATGGCAGTACATGTTGTTATGACTTTCATTTATGGAGTTATGGGAACAATGCAAAATATTTAGGTTGTTAGAGGTGAAGATTGACCCCAAGAAAGAGTATATTAAAACAAAATTCACACCCGACAACATGAGCACAGATATAAAAAGACATTGCGTTTAATAAATAACACTGCTCGGATTAGATTGGCTAAAGAACCGCCCCCTCAGACAGTTCTGAGTTCTGATTGGTCGGGGAGAGCTAAAGCCTCATTAATATTCATGTCCATTCTATTGGCGAGTTCCACATAACTTTACTGGACACAATAACATTTAAACAACAATAAAAAACGCAGATGTAGCTACACCTCTGGAGAGACAACGGAGTGTGTGTGTGTGTGTTTTACATTTTATTAAAAAGTTTTGTGTTAATGTAGAAGCTTGACCTGGAGATGTGTGTGTGACAGAGACGGTGTGTGTGTGTGTGTGTATTTGAGCGGGTGTGTGAGTGACTGTGTGTGTGTGTGTGTGTGTGTGTATTTGAGCGGGTGTATGAGTGAGTGTGTGTGTGTATTTGAGCGGGTGTGTGAGTGTGTGACTGTGTGTGTGTGTGTGTGTGTATTTGAGCGGGTGTGTGAGTGACTGTGTGTGTGTGTGTGTGTGTGTATTTTAGCGGGTGTATGAGTGAGTGTGTGTGTGTATTTGAGCGGGTGTGTGAGTGTGTGACTGTGTGTGTGTGTGTATTTGAGCGGGTGTGTGAGTGACTGTGTGTGTGTGTGTGTGTGTATTTTAGCGGGTGTATGAGTGAGTGTGTGTGTGTATTTGAGCGGGTGTGTGAGTGTGTGACTGTGTGTGTGTGTGTGTGTGTATTTGAGCGGGTGTGTGAGTGACTGTGTGTGTGTGTGTGTATTTTAGCGGGTGTATGAGTGAGTGTGTGTGTGTATATGAGCGGGTGTGTGAGTGTGTGACTGTGTGTGTGTGTATTTTAGCGGGTGTATGAGTGTGTGTGTGTATTTGAGCGGGTGTATGAGTGAGTGTGTGTGTGTATTTGAGCGGGTGTATGAGTGAGTGTGTGTATGAGTGAGTGTGTGTGTGTGTGTGTATTTGAGCGGGTGTGTGAGTGAATGTGTGTGTGTGTATTTGAGCGGGTGTATGAGTGAGTGTGTGTGTGTATTTGAGCGGGGGTGTGTGTGTGTGTGTGTGTGAGACTGTCTGGGTTCATCGAGGCGGTCTCGACTGACACACACAGTCGCATCTCTCGTGGTGTTGTAGGTAGATTTCCTCCAGAGCCCAGCGAGCGCGTGTTCTCTTCATGTAGAAATTCTGACCCGGGGAAAACTTCAACACCTGACAACACACACACACACACACACACACACACACATTTAAATATAAATTCAGTAAATAACCAAACTGAACAATCCACACTCTCTGAAGACTAAAAGTTTATGTATGGTTTCAAAAAATAAAAGACCATTTATTTTCCTTGACTTAATTGATTTGCTTCATAATCGATATCTGTTGTTGACCTTCACCTCTTATCTGCTCTTAACTATCTGGTGTGTGTGTGTGTGTGTGTGTGTGTGTGTGTGTGTGTGTGTGTGGCTGCGGTTATCTCGCATTATTCAGCGCTGACAGCTGCAGGCGATCACA
>JAVLUX010000029.1:37435000-37457500 GCA_032164185.1 Moxostoma hubbsi | reverse complement strand
GAGAGAGTGAGAGTGTGTGTGCGAGAGAGTGAGAGTGTGTGTGCGAGAGAGTGAGAGTGTGTGTGCGAGAGTGAGTGAGAGTGTGTGTGTGTGTGCGAGAGTGAGTGAGAGTGTGTGTGTGTGTGCGAGAGTGAGTGAGAGTGTGTGTGTGCGAGAGTGAGTGAGAGTGTGTGTGTGTGTGCGAGTGAGAGTGTGTGTGTGTGTGTGCGAGTGTGTGTGTGCGAGTGTGTGTGTGCGAGTGTGTGTGTGCGTGTGTGTGTGTGTGTGAGAGAGTGAGTGAGTCTCACGTTTGTGTTTGCGGTCGGTGTAAAAGGCTCGCGGTCTGTAGTAGTGTGTGTGCGCGCGCGTGTACAGTTGCTCCAGGTCTTCTTGCCAGGTAAACGGGTTCAGGTGTCTCAGCAGCTCTTCCACAGTGTTGACGCTGGCGATGTCATAATCCAGCTCGGACACAGACAGCGGGATGTCCGTCCCGGAAACGTCCCCCAGGTCCTAGAGAGGCACATGTGTCAGATTATTAGGACTGGACATCGATACATCCTTCCGGTCTCTATTTGATTCAGATTCATAAGGGTACAAATGTCCATTTTGTTCAGTGATCTCTCAGTTAATGCTGTAAATGATACAGGGGACCTTCTAACATGCCACATTACAGGATCACATTTGACAAAATTTCATTTATCGTCACTTTTTCGGTCACATTTGAGGTTTTTTTAATGGCATTTATTCCACTAATAAATATGATGTCTTGGAATCGCATATATTATACATCATGGTGCATGTTTATATTCCATGTGCATTATTTGCACCATTTACATTAATACGGTGCTGTAAAAAAGTATTTGTACCCATCCTGATTTGTTCTGTTTTTGTGTATGGAGATCACAGATCAGTCTTTCACAACACTCTGGGGGAATTTTGGCCACATTTGAGGGTTTTCGAGCATGAACTGCCCATTTATGGTCCTACCACAGCATCTCACTCGGGGTCAAGTCAGGACTTTGACTAGGTCACTCCAAAACTTTAACTTTTGGGCCATTCAGAGGTGGACTCACTCCTCCGCTTTGGATCATTGTCTTGTGCATAATCCAGTTGCCCTTCAGCTTCAACTCACGGACTGATGACGGGACGTTCTCCTTTAGGATTTGCTGGTAGAGAGCAGAATTCATGTGGCAGGACGGAGGGCGGGGCCGGGTCGTGATGCTACACACCAGGCCCCTAATCAGGCTAATCGCCGACTGGAGACTGCAGTGGGACAAAAAGACAAACACACACAGGTGTCGGACATCTGCCCGTAAATCTCTCTCTCTGTCCCACTGCAGCCTCCATTCGGCCTTTATCCCTCTCAGAGGCTTGATTAGCCTGATTAGCCCTCCACAAGTCGCCCTGAAGCAGCAAAACATCCCGACACCATCACACTACCACCACCATGCTTGCCCGTAGGTACGATGATCTTTGTGGAATTCTGTGTTTGATTTACGCCAGACGTAACGGGACCCGTCTTCCAAACAGTCCCACTTTCGACTCAGTCCACAGAACATTCTCCCAAAAGGTTTGAGGATCATCAAGGTGTGTTTTTGTCAAAATTCAGACGAGCCTTTAATGTTCTTCTGGGTCAGCAGTGGTTGTCGCCTCGCCACTCTTCCATGGGTGGCATATTTGGCCGGTGTCTTTCTGATAGTTATTGATGCGAGAGAGGCCGGCCGTTCCTTGGATGTGTCCTTGGATTTTATGTGACGTCCTGGATGAGCCGTCGCTGTGCTCTTGGAGGAATTTTGGAAGGACGGCCACTTCTGGGAAGGTTCACTACTGTGCCAATTTTTCTCCATTTGGAGATAACGGCTCTCACTGAGGTTCTCTGGAGTCCCAGAGCCTTTGAAATAGCTTGTAACCTTCCCAGACTGATGGATATCAATCACCTTTTTTCCTCATCACGACCTTGGCATATAGTGTGCTACAGGGTGAGACCTTTTAGCCAACCTCAACATATTTAGGTGTTGAGTTGATTGAACAGGGCTGGCAGTCTACGGAGCAAGACACTGCATCAGGGTAAGCTCAAAAATACATGCCATTTTGAAAGTATCGCCACAAGATGTAAACATTAAACATGTTCAAATGAAACGAGTGTGATCAAATCACTTATTAACCTTGTTTGTGCAAAGTTATATCCAATATTTAAACTCTGATCATCAGCATGTGAAACGAACAAGGACACCAGAAGCGCATCTGGCTAGAGAAGTTGGACTTCGCACTGCCAAAGGGATTATTTAGACACTTTATAGCTCAAATAAAAACACGAGTACTTATCATCTGCATACTTCAGTTTTTAAATGCTCTGGTACACCTGTCCCGTAGACACCTGTCCCATAGACACCTGTCCCATAGACTTCCATTGTAAGTGCATTACTGTAAACATGACGTTTGTTTGCTTTACAAACCGAGGGATGATTTTATAAAATATGCCCCTTCATTCTTTTTCTCTCACCGTTTTCTCATGACACTTACAGAAATGATCGTAACAGCTTCCCAGTTCATCAGAGAAGCGAGAGGTGCGCCGGTCTGGAAACAGAGAGAGATTTAAACAAATTACTTTCGTTTTTCTGAATCTGAATTCAGTGCCTGAAGAAATGTGGGAAAGTCATTAACAGGACATACAGTAGCTACAGCCAAAAATCCACAAACAATTTCACACCCTCAAGATCATGCATGTTGTCAAGGGGGCGTGGCTAGAGTCATCACAGCCATGACATAAACAGCAACACTAAAGGTGAACATGAACAATCCATCATGACACTTAGATTAAAAAGCCCATCGATCTAGAACTGGATGGAGGTCTGGGTCGCTCACTGAGTATTGACGCTGACTATCACCCCTGGAGTCGTGAGTTTGAATCCAGGGCGTCCTGAGTGACTCCAGTCAGGTCTCCTAAGCAACCAAATTGGCCCGGTTGCTAGGGAGGGTAGAGTCACATGGGGTAACCAAATTGGCCCGGTTGCTAGGGAGGTTAGAGTCACATGGGGTAACCACCTCGTGGTCACTATAATGTGGTTCTCGCTCTCAGTGGGGCGCATGGCGAGTTGTGTGGATGCTGCGGAGAATAGCGTGAAGCCTCCACATGTGCTACGTCACTCAACAAGTCACGTGATAAGATGCACGGATTGACGGTCTCAGACTCGGAGGCAACTGAGATTCGTCCTCCACCACCCGGATTGAGGCGAGTCACTACGCCACCACGAGGACATGGAGCGTATTGGGAATTGGGTATTCCAAATTGGGGAGAAACCAAAAAAAAAAAAAAGCCCATCAATCTAGAACTGCTTTTATATCCGAATAATGAAGGACGAGAGCGAAATGGAGAATTTGGAGCTGGTTACTTATTGTATACGAAAACTAAATAAAAAGATTGATTTAAAAACATTATTGTAAAGTGAAAAAACTAAAATACAAGTTTAAATAAAAACAGAGTTTTAAAAAGTAAATGAAACAAACCTAATAAAGTTTATTTATAAAGTGGACAAATGTCATGCTTGAGATGAAATATGAGACAAATCAAGGAGAAAATCACTTTTTTATTAATTATTGAGTGGTCATATCCAATCAAGCTGTAATTTTGGCAAATTACGCAAATAGTTTGAAAATATTAATTAATTGTGTGCATTTAAGATGCATCAAATGTTAGCAATGAAATCTTATTTCAAAAACATTAAAATGACAACATCTCTGATGCATGCACATGCACTGGTGGACATTACGTTAGTAGACCAATTAACTATTGAGTGTTAAAAACGTTTAAACGAGACTTTCCTGAGATCCACAGTGCTAAAAGTGCCTGAAGATATATATTGAATATCTTAATATTTAATAAATTCACATTCAGTTAAGAATACAAGGTCCGTTTTCCTCCACACACAAACTTCCCTGTGCTGCCACTGCAAAATGACTCCCATTATATAAATCTGCACCCGTGGCAATGCAGACAATAGCGGGGGTCAGAGGTGGCGGGCGTGCTGTTATGATGATGTTTCCCATCAAAGATTAGCGTCTCTATGGGCGTTTGATGCAACACACAAACAGACAAACCTTACACTAATGTTCTCCGAGCCAAGCGGGAATGTGGAATGTCAGGAATACCACACCGGATCCAGAACGGACAAACTGCCACCTATGAACCTAAAAGATCAGCAGCTGCAGGGGGTCAACGCTGCTTAAAGATAATGTGGAATCAAAACAGGCTCTTTACTGTCTTAATGTTCCTGGTCTTATTGTGCATGTTATTACACCACCAGTGATACATTTGAAGACATTTACTCACGCTTGCTAATATTTCCACATGTTAGAATAACAGTACAGTCATCAAAACTAGGAAATAACAAAATGAAAGTATGGGAATTATGTAGTGACCAAAAAAGTCAAACAAAGCACAACCTAAAAATTACACATGACAAAGCACAAACGCGCACACACATCGCCACGGGATGGATTTGAACCCATGACTTTCCGTTCAACAGGTCGCTTCGCATTCACCGACCCCATTATTTTAAGACATGTGGTTCAAAAGTTACAGGAAAAAATACCCACGAGGTGCCGTCTCCAAACTTTGATCGTGGTCCTGATGTAGCATACCAAGTTTCGCTTTGATTGGACAGACCGTTGCCGAGATACAGCCTCACATCCAGATTTACATCGATCCTCGTTAACTTTTAAACAAATGCGAAAATCAAAATCATTTACTATCATTTCTGTGCGGCTCGGTCTGGAGATTATTTTGAGCCATTGTTTGGACAAATCGGACAAAGTATGAAGGACGTGAAACTGTTAAACTGTAAATGTGATTATCCAAGATGGCAGCTACTGTAATGGGCGATGAGTTATAATGTATCGGCGTTCATTTGAAACATTAAGAGGAGAGTACTCAGATAAAATATATACATTTTGTTTCTCGGAGAAACGGATCAAAAAAGATACACGCAAAAGAACATTTTTGAACTGGTGGTGGCGCTATGGAGTTTATCCTAGAGGTCCCAGATTAGCTATGGGGACTATTCATGAGCATCCCTATAAGTGTGCCAAATTTCATCATTTTCCTACAAACGGTTCTATGGGCTGCCATAGACTTCCACTGGGGAGGAATAATAATAATAATAATAATAATAATAATAATAATAATACAAACAGATACAATAGCAGCTACACACCTTCAGTGTTTGGCCCCTAAATAAGTACTGAAAATAAAATGCACCATAAAAAGGCATCGTTACATTTACAATAAAGAACATAAACACAAATCCTTCAAAATAATGTTATCAACATTAATAAATGTTGATACACGCCCCCTTTTTGAGCACAAACCGTGACAATGACACACCTGAACTGTAATGGTTGTATTTATGGGACCCTTTGGGGTATGAACACAGTTGTAGTATCATTTCAAAGAAGACACTTTGGGCTTTATTTCCCAAGTTTCCGAATTAATATATGTTGTTATTTTTTAAAGTTAGAGAAGCTGAAGTTTATAGTAATGGAAATATTTTGTGCTGAACATGTTTTTAAAATCTAAACAAAAAAAAACAATAATAAAAGTGCCAAGACACCCCAGAAATACAATGTTCTCAAAGCCACGAGTCTAAAGAAGTTACGTTTCAAATTTGAAGATGATCGAACAAAAAATGAGGTTCCTGCAGCTTTTATCTCTGTAAAATCGCTGGAAACATACAGAGTAAAATTAAGCTCCGCCTCTCAAGACGACACTAAATCTGACCGCACTGCTCGACTATTATGAATAAAACTACGCCGCATTTTTAAAAATAGACTTTGGAGACGTCTGGTTTTGTTTATGAGACTCTAATATATCAGATCATATACAGTTTTACAACATGAATGCTGCTCAGATTGCAATTTGATGAAGAACGATGATGAAGGCGAGATCTCATGTAAACAATGGAGAATATATCAATATTTCTCACATTTATCACTTTTATGGACAAGAAGTGCGATTGGATGTTTATCAATGAACGCTTGTCATGGACGATTGACTCAAGTGTGTTGAACTGGATTCATCTGGCGATCGTGTTTTCATAATAAAAGTCCCGTTTGGATATCGCATGTTTTCATAATAAGAGTTCCGTTTTGATTATGAGTGTTTTCATAATAAAAGTTCCGTTTTGATATTGAGTGTTTTCATAATAAAAGTCCCGTTTTGATTATTCCATGTTTTCATAATAAAAGTCCTGTTTTGATTATTGCGTGTTTTCATAATAAAAGTCCTGTTTTGATTATTGCGTGTGTTCATAATAAAAGTCCCGTTCTGATATTGAGTGTTTTCATAATAAAAGTCCCGTTCTGATATTGAGTGTTTTCATAATAAGTCTCGTTTTGATATTGAGTGTTTTCATAATAAAAGTCCCGTTTTGATATTGAGTGTTTTCATAATAAAAGTCCCGTTTTGATATTGAGTGTTTTCATAATAAAAGTTCCGTTTTGATATTGCGTGTTTTCATAATAAAAGTTCCGTTTTGATTATTGCGTGTTTTCATAATAAAAGTCCCGTTCTGATATTGAGTGTTTTCATAATAAAAGTCCCGTTCTGATATTGAGTGTTTTCATAATAAAAGTCCCGTTCTGATATTGAGTGTTTTCATAATAAAAGTCCCGTTTTGATATCGAGTGTTTTCATAATAAAAGTCCCGTTTTGATATTGAGTGTTTTCATAATAAAAGTCCCGTTTTGATATTGAGTGTTTTCATAATAAAAGTCCCGTTTTGATAGTGTTTTCATAATAAAAGTTCCGTTTTGATTATTGCATGTTTTCATAATAAAAGTTCCGTTTTGATTATTGCGTGTTTTCATAATAAAAGTCCCGTTTTGATAGTGTTTTCATAATAAAAGTCCCGTTTTGATATTGAGTGTTTTCATAATAAAAGT
The DNA here is from genome assembly GCA_032164185.1 of Moxostoma hubbsi. Taxonomy (NCBI): domain Eukaryota; kingdom Metazoa; phylum Chordata; class Actinopteri; order Cypriniformes; family Catostomidae; genus Moxostoma; species Moxostoma hubbsi. The sequence continues at coordinate 37,450,582 of JAVLUX010000029.1, read as the reverse complement.
TCCGTTTTGATATTGAGTGTTTTCATAATAAAAGTTCCGTTTTGATATTGAGTGTTTTCATAATAAAAGTCCCGTTTTGATTATTGCATGTTTTCATAATAAGTCCCGTTTTGATTATTGTGTGTTTTCATAATAAAAGTCCTGTTTTGATATTGAGTGTTTTCATAATAAAAGTCCCGTTTTGATTATTGCGTGTTTTCATAATAAAAGTCCCGTTTTGATTATTGCGTGTTTTCATAATAAAAGTCCCGTTTTGATATCGCATGTTTTCATAATAAAAGTCCCGTTTTGATATTGCATGTTTTCATAATAAATGTCCCGTTTTGATAATTCCATGTTTTCATAATAAATGTCCCGTTTTGATATTGCATGTTTTCATTTGTACTCCTGCACAAATAACTAAATAGCCGTTTCTGGAGGATTGCTATCGTGAAACAGAGATTGGATATCAATGTTGAACCCTTAGACCTTTGAAAAGCTCTTACATCTTATATATATATATATATATATATTAAATATAAGCAGAGTGACGTCACTCCCGTGTGTGGGCGATAGCGTATCAACATGTTAAAAGGAAAGCTCAATAATTATATGCAAGCACCCAAAAGAAAAGCTAAACAAGCAAATCAAATGCTATGAAGATATGCTATGAAGATCTTCCCTGTTCAAAAACACACACATCTGTGTTTCTGTCATTAACACACGCACACATACAGGGAAAAGACTTAATGAGTGTTTTACACCTTTCATTTTATGAGGAATGAAAGAAGGAATGAGAGGAAAGAAAGAACTGCGGAATTAAAGGAGGAAAGAAAAACAAACAAACGCAAATAAAAGGGAAAAAAGAACAGACAGGAAAGAAATATGTTCTTTAGAATAAACTTCCTCAATTAAAAGTCAACAACACTTCATTTAACACATTCAGACAGAGCGCGCACGACACTCTTTCACTTCAAAGCGTCTCTCACTCTTTCATCTCACTGTCGCTCACAACGCTTCTCTCTGCAGACTCTCTTTATTATGTTCTTCTTCAGCTCATCTCTTAACTTTTGTAAGTTCATCTGAGGTAAATGAGTACTTCAGATCAGGGACTAAAACCAAACGGTTTATCATTTCGTTTCGTTCCGAGCAAAAACTGTATTTTTTCGTTCCGGTTCAGAAGTTCTGTCACTGTACTGTCACTTTTTAAAGTGACAGTACACTTTAAAGAGACACTTTTTTAAAGTGACAGTACACTTTAAAGAGACACTTTTTTTAAAGTGACAGTACACTTTAAAGAGACACTTTTTTTAAAGTGACAGTACACTTTAAAGAGACACTTTTTTTAAAGTGACAGTACACTTTAAAGAGACACTTTTTTTAAAGTGACAGTACACTTTAAAGAGACACTTTTTTTAAAGTGACAGTACACTTTAAAGTGACACTTTTTTAAAGTGACAGTACACTTTAAAGTGACACTTTTTTAAAGTGACAGTACACTTTAAAGTGACACTTTTTTAAAGTGACAGTACACCGCGCTATATAAGGGGTGGTTGAAACCAATTGCAGTGTTGTGAAATATCACAAGAGGAACAAGCAACCTGCTCTGGAAAACAAGCCCAAAATAAGCCACTTGCCTCACTAAAATAAGCAAACATTAGCAATTTTTGTCCAGTGTGGTCAATTTATCAGCATAGAAATCATAACAAGCATACAGTTAATTAACAGTTAAGTATAATGCTAATTACAGATGTGCTTCTCAGTCAAAACTGAGCATGCATCATATCTAATAATAATTCAGAAGACTTGGAAACAACTGAGAAATGTACTTTATACATCGAATAACATTTTCCTTATGTCTGGATTAACCATGCATGTATATGTAGTAATTATGCATAGTTGATAAAAGGTGTTCTTGCACAGAAATCGACATCCACAACGGGCAAAGAAATGAGTGATGGATCAAAAGCACGTGTTTCATTTTTTCGGGCAACATGAATTGGTGTAGCTCCAAAAACGTACCATGACATACCCTTTGGCCTTTAGTTTCATGAAATAATGATCCGAACGAAACTAGCCGGTTATAACTGGTTACCAGCATGCACAAATAACGTTTTCACTCCAGAACAATTGAAAATCACTCCACAGTTACATTCTGCCAGAAAATGTATTTCATTTTCGTTCCTTGAACCGTTGTCCCCGTTTCAGATAAAGTGAAAACATCCCACTGTGCATCCAGACCACCAACCACTGACTACCCCCCCCCCACACAAATGTTGTCCAACTGTAATCATTACAGCTCTACCAATTCATTCCTTAAAAATGTATTTAATATCATTTCATGCCTCAAATTCTATTTTCATATAATCAAGTGATTAAATAAAGGCGGAGGCTATTTCAGCTAAGTGTAAAAAGCATCATCTTTGGTGTGTTTATTTGGAGTCCCACAGACACTCTACACCAGGGGTGGGCAACTATTTTGTTAAAGGGGCCACAACTTTTAGTAGTGCATGTGATGACCCTTTACACGTATAAATATCACTCACTTCATAGACTTCAATGTATTCTGCAGCGCTGACACGAGTCATGTGATGACCCTTTACACGTATAATATCACTCACTTCATAGACTTCAATGTATTCTGCAGCACTGATGCGAGTCATGTGATGACCCTTTACACATATAAATATCACTCATTTCATAGACTTCGATGTATTCTGCAGCACTGACACGAGTCATGTGATGACCCTTTACACATACACTCACCTAAAGGATTATTAGGAACACCTGTTCAATTTCTCATTAATGCAATTATCTAATCAACCAATCACATGGCAGTTGCTTCAATGCATTTAGGGGTGTGGTCCTGGTCAAGACAATCTCCTGAACCGAATGCCAACTGAATGTCAGAATGGGAAAGAAAGGTGATTTAAGCAATTTTGAGCGTGGCATGGTTGTTGGTGCCAGACGGGCCGGTCTGAGTATTTCACAATCTGCTCAGTTACTGGGATTTTCACGCACAACCATTTCTAGGGTTTACAAAGAATGGTGTGAAAAGGGAAAAACATCCAGTATGCGGCAGTCCTGTGGGCGAAAATGCCTTGTTGATGCTAGAGGTCAGAGGAGAATGGGCCGACTGATTCAAGCTGATAGAAGAGCAACTTTGACTGAAATAACCACTTGTTACAACCGAGGTATGCAGCAAAGCATTTGTGAAGCCACAACACGCACAACCTTGAGGCGGATGGGCTACAACAGCAGAAGACCCCACCGGGTACCACTCATCTCCACTACAAATAGGAAAAAGAGGCTACAATTTGCAAGAGCTCACCAAAATTGGACAGTTGAAGACTGGAAAAATGTTGCCTGGTCTGATGAGTCTCGATTTCTGTTGAGACATTCAGATGGTAGAGTCAGAATTTGGCGTAAACAGAATGAGAACATGGATCCATCATGCCTTGTTACCACTGTGCAGGCTGGTGGTGGTGGTGTAATGGTGTGGGGGATGTTTTCTTGGCACACTTTAGGCCCCTTAGTGGCAATTGGGCATCGTTTAAATGCCACGGCCTACCTGAGCATTGTTTCTGACCATGTCCATCCCTTTATGGCCACCATGTACCCATCCTCTGATGGCTACTTCCAGCAGGATAATGCACCATGTCACAAAGCTTGAATCATTTCAAATTGGTTTCTTGAACATGACAATGAGTTCACTGTACTAAAATGGCCCCCACAGTCACCAGATCTCAACCCAATAGAGCATCTTTGGGATGTGGTGGAACGGGAGCTTCGTGCCCTGGATGTGCATCCCACAAATCTCCATCAACTGCAAGATGCTATCCTATCAATATGGGCCAACATTTCTAAAGAATGCTTTCAGCACCTTGTTGAATCAATGCCACGTAGAATTAAGGCAGTTCTGTAGGCGAAAGGGGGTCAAACACAGTATTAGTATGGTGTTCCTAATAATCCTTTAGGTGAGTATAAATATCACTCATTTCATAGACTTCGATGTATTCTGCAGCGCTGACACGAGTCATGTGATGACCTTTTACACGTATAAATATCAGTCACATTTGCACATTAATCATTGTTTTTCACAATCACAAAAGTGACCAATTATGGTTTCAAAATGGAGAATTTCTCAGAAAGTTGAGGAGTTTGGATCCCTGAAATTATAATTTTTTTTCATGCATTTATTTATTTCGTGGAATTTGATAATTTTCCATGGCACACCTGACAATCTGCCACGGCACAGTGGTTGGGAACCACTGCGTTAGTACATCAGAACTATATAGTCTCCACATAAACACGTGGTACTCACCAGCAGAGAATAACAGATTTTGAATCCGGGTTTTGCAACAAAGTAGTCATCTGATTTGAAGGTGATTTTGATGAGGTTTGTTTTGGATGTGATTCGTGATGGAGCTCTCTGACCACACCAGCGGCCCCAAATTATGGTGCTGGTCTCAGAAATATCCTCCACTTCCACAAAATCATACCTGCAAAACACACATACACACCAGAGATGTGATTGCTCAACAGATTATTAAAAAAGACACATACTACATATTATCTGTACACAGGTGAGGACCACAATTCATTCATTATAAGTAAAAGCACAGATATCACAATCCCTTGTCAAATTTCTCCCAGTTTGTCTTTATTCTCTCTTTCTACAATCATCATGTCTTTCCTATTTTTCCATCCATTAAATTAATCTCCCTTTTCTTTCTGTTTTTGTCCTCTGTTACAGTTTTATTTTCAGTTCTAATGTCTCTGGGGACTTAATAAAGTATCAGATTTACAGCAAAACCCAGTAACCTCAAGGACATAACCGTAACCCGAGTCATTCCACTCACAATCCCTGGTCCATTACTCAGTTTGAATCTCTTACTGGTTGTTCAAGATTTATAAAATAGTTTTAGCCCTTCAGGCCTTTATTTTCTGTTCCAGAGAGGCAGAATCAAAGAACTAAACCCTGCTTTTAGAGTTGGGAGTTTATGGTTAGGGTTGGGAGTGAATGAATGGAGGCATATATGGATGGGTGGACGGATGAGTGAATAAATAATGGATAAGATTTGTTGAGTTTTAAGTGGTGTTAAGAAAGTGTTGCTTTGACTCTTAGGATTGGTGCTGATGGTAAATACTGTATATTAAGTTTATTCTGTGGTCTGTTGTTTAATGATAATTCATCTCCCAGCACTCACTCTGAATTAGTGCTAATCAGAGCACTGCTGCTTGATTACCCATGAATGTAATGCAAGTAGCACACTCCTGGATTTAGGGTCATCTTTATGTTCAAATATATATCAATGACTTGGAATAGGTCTACAAGGGGAAATTTTGCAACGAACTTCCAAGTTTTGAGGTAAAACTGGTTTAAACTGGTTTAAAATGTCCAGATGTCCACCTTGGAGGATCTGGGGATCTGGGGGTCGCCTGTAAGAAGACGAAGGACAGAGTGTCCAAAGATGGAGTTAAGGGTAGAGGTTAGGGTCATCATTTTGGGTGTAGAAAAGGGTTGGGATTGAAGGGGTCCAGCTTAAGAGATTCTGTAAAGGTTCAGTTTGGTGTAGGGATCAGGATTAAAGAAAAGGTTAAAAGGGGTAAAATGGTTGGGCTAATGATTTACACAAGTAGGGCATGTTCCAGGATCACCCGCTTCCCTGTTTTTTTTTTCTTTCTTTCTTTCTTCCGCTTGCCTACATCTCACGTCTCGACTGCATGCATTTGTTTTCTCCACTATGTTTTACACAGATTATTCCATCAATCTCAAACATCTGCTGATTAGGAACCACATTGATTTCAAACCCTCGGCATACAAGAACAACCACAACAGTTTTGCGGTAAGTCATGGCATCCGCTCATGTGAGTGCTTCCTGCATTACATGCTACATGTTTACTATAGCTTCTTCCGTCAGCAGTGAGGGGTTTACATGTGATGGAGAAGATTAATGAGTTAGAGACACACATCCACTAGTGGAGGTCAGTGAGAAAGAGAAGCCAGTAGATACTGTTTTGAATGCTGGTAGTACAGCGAGCAAATCACACTTTGGTTCTGGCTGTAGAGCCCCAGCAGCAGGGTTATTGGGTGACGTCTCGGCGGCATACTCGCTCAGCAAAGTGACACCCCTCACCCGTTCCTGTTAGGGTTTCCAATCGATTCTTCCCACTCAGTGATGCGCCCACTGAAATCATGTTGAAAGAGCCCTAATAATTGGTGATTCTATCGAAAGGATGTGGCAATAGAGACTCCAGCCACCATTGTTAAATGCATTTCAGGTGCCGGAGCGTCTGACATCAGATCATATTTACAAATGCTAGAAAATTCTAAAACATAGATGTTCTAAAATTGTTCTTCATGTCACATTGGGATTTGCATTTATCGATATACTCAACTCTCTTGGAGTCAGACAAAATGTGACGGGACCAACTCATCACCATAATCATACGCTAGATTTAATTCTGTCATATAGCGTTGATGTTGATACTATAGAAATTCTACTGCAGAACGATGACATCTCAGATCATTACCTCATCTCTTGTTTGTTGCGATCAGCTAATGTTCTTCAATGTACACCATGCTATCGTTCAGGTAGAACTAGTCTTTCGACCACTAAATGTAGCTTCACTAATAATCTTCCAGAATTGTCTCACATACTCAGTAAGCCAAAAAAGTCTAGAAGAACTTGATGTAATAACATAAAATATAAATACAATCTTCTCTAGTACTCCTGATCATGTTGCGCACCCCCCCCCAATAGATTAAAGAAAATCAAAGAAAAAGCCTTGCACCATTGTACAATGATCACACGCATGCTCTCAAAAGAGCAGCTTGGAAAATGGAGAACAAGTGGAAGTATACAAAATTAAAAGCATTTCATGGTTCATGGAAGGATAGTGTATGTACCTACAGACAGGCATTAAAAGCTGCCAGACCAGCTTATTTGAGCAAACTCATAGAAAATAACCACAACAATAATAGGTGTTTATTCAGTACTGTGCCTAAATTCGTTAGGAATAAAGCGTCGACTGAACCAGATATTCCGTCGCAGCACAATGATGACTTTATTAATGACTTGATGAATAAAATTTTAATAATCAGAAATAAAATTGGAACTACGCAATCATCTGTCACTGCATCTCAGAAAACGTTGTCTCATAATTTTGCTCATGATCAACTTCAATCCTTCACGGTCATAGGTCATGAAGAATAACAAAAAAATCAAAAGCCACAACATGTATGTTAGATCCAATACCAACTAAGCTCTTAAAAGAGGTATTCCCAGTAATCTCAGAACCTCTTCTTAATATTATTAACTCCTCGCTATCCTTAGGACATGTCCCAAGAAACTTTAAATGGCAGTTATCAAACCACAGCTTGATCCTAGAGAATTTGCAAATTACGGACCGATTTCAAATCTACCATTTATGTCGAAAATACTAGAAAAGGTAGTGTCCTCCCAACTGTTCATTTCTACAGAGAAATTGAATGTACAGTATAAAGAATTTTAGTCTAGATTTAGGCCCCATCACAGAACAGAGACTGCACTTATAAGAGTTACAAATGACTTGTTCTTATCATCTGATAACAGCTGAATTTCTCTTCTAGTACTTTTATATCTTAATGCTGCCTTCAACACAATAGATCACGACATTCTCTTGAATAGGCTGGATAATTATGTTGGATTAGTGGACATGCATTAGTATTGTTTAGGTCCTATTTATCAGACGCTACCACTTTGTATCTGTAAAGAGGAATTTTCAAATCAAAACAAAAGTATGGAATGCCACAGGGATCAGTTTTAGGGCCTCTGCTTTTCTCCTTATAAATGCTACTCCTGGGAGATATTATCAGCAATCATGGAATAAGTTACCACTGTTATGCTGATGATACCCAACTTTTTCTAAACCCAACAACAATTCACAATACTCCAAATTAGCAGAGTGTATCAATGAAATCAAAGATAGGAAGGCCAGAAATCCAACAAAACAGATGTATTAATGATTGGACCAAAAACCTCTAAAAATAGGCAGCTTAAATATAATTTGACTCTCGTTGGACAACCGCGAAGAACTTGTTATATTTGATACCAATCTGTCCTTTAAGAATCAAATTTCCAATGTTTGTAGAACAGCAAATTACAACACGTGCTCTCTGTTGCTGATGCCGAAAAACTAATTCATGCATTCATGACCTCAAGACTAGATTATCGTAAGGCATTACTGGGAGGATGTCCACCTGGAGTGGTGGTGGTGTAGTGGTCTAATGCACATTATTGGTAATCTGGTAATCAAAAGGTTGCTGGTTCGATCCCCACAGCCACCACCATTGTGTCCTTGAGCAAGACACTTAACTCCAGGTTGCTCCGGGGGGATTGTCCCTGTAATAAGTGCTCTGTAAGTCGCTTTGGATAAAAGCGTCTGCCAAATGCATAAATGTAAATGTAAGTTCAATAAATGAACTTCAGGGGGCCTGGGTAGTTCAGCAAGTACTGAAGCTGACTACCGCCCCTGAAGTCTGAGTGAATCCAAACAGGTCTCCTAAGCAACCAAATTGGCCCGGTTGCTAGGGAGGGTAGAGTCACATGGGGTAACCTCCTTAGAATAGCATGGGCTTCCACACGCGCCATGTCTCCGCGGTAACTCGTTCAACAAGCCACGTGATAAGATGTGCAGATTTACGGTCTCAGACCCGGAGGTAACTGTGATTCGTCCTCTGCCACCTGGATCTGTAACAAGGACTTCAGAGCGCATTGGGAATTAGGCATTGGGAACTAGGCATTCCAAATTGGGGAGAAAACAAAAAATAAATAAAAATAAACTTTTATTGGTTCAATTGGTTCAAAATGCAGCTGCCAGAGTGCTGACTATAACTAAGAAAAATGATCATATTAGCCGCATTCTATCGACGTTACTTTGGCTACCTATACAAGGCTTTGAATGGTCTAGCTCGGCAGTACTTAAGTGGCCTTCTGACAGGCGATATTCTGTCATGTTCATTATGATCAAAACATTCTGGCTTGTTAATAATTCCAAGAATATCAAAATCCACAAAAGGAGGTAGATCCTTTTCATACTTGACTCCTAAACTATGGAATAGTCTCTTCAACAATGTTCGGGTTGTAGACACGCTCAGTTTAAGTCTAGACTAAAGACTCTATCCATTTAGCCAGACAGAAAGCTAATTTATCCTTAAACTCACAATTAGGCTGCTTTACAAACATCCATCATGAGCTATAACTCTGCATAAAATTGAATGGCATCTATGCTAATATACATTTTTTTGTTTCCATGTCTCAACCTTGGGATTCATATCCCGAGGTGACCAGAGCCGGCCCTCTCCATTCTTGCTTGGTGTCGGACTCCACTGCTATGCGTCACTGAAACTACAGCCAATACCAGCCAGACATCACTTCAGTCTTTTGCCTTTAGAGGCTGGACCGATGCCAACTCCAAATGTAAGACATGGGCTACATCAAATGCTACTGCTTGAAACTGGATTTCGGATGAACCCCACCGAACATCACCGAAATGACCTGCGATGCAACTCATTAATCTCTGCCTGCATCACCTTTGTCTGTTGATGGACTACACTCTTGAAATTGAATATATAGACTATCAATTAATTGCCAACAAAAGCCTTCATTAGCCAACTAACAAAGGACAATATGCATCAATGTGAACTTCTGCTCTTAATCCAGGATAGACTTCAAAGACATTAGTCATTGATCTTAAAGTAATACCAATGGACCTTGATGCTTACGTAATTTACAAATTTAAAACCATGACTTGCACTGCACATAATCACTAATATTGGCATTATTTTCATAATGGTTAGTCAGAGGGGAACTGGCCCCCACAGTGAGCCTGTTTCCTCCCAATATATTGGTGCCGAAACCCGGGAAGGAGGAGGAGAGTCCTCACCGCTGCCATCAGCCAGGGGAGCAGTCGCGGCCATCTGTCTGGGGACGGAGGGGTCGCTACTGGCCACAGAGAGTCGGAGGAACCTCTGTCGTCTGGCGAGAAAGGGGAGGAGCCATTCCGTCCACTAGAGGTCGGAGGACCGGGGACCACCAAACCATTCATCCATTCTCTCATTCTCTCTCTCATTCTCTCTCATTCTCTCTCTCTCTCTCATTCTCTCATTCTCTCTCTCTCATTCTCTCTCTCTGGGCTCCAGAAAGGCGGGGAAGACCTGACGGCAGACACGACCGGAAGGGCAACACCCTACATCATGCCAGGTGTTTCCCCGGTCAAAGTCATGCGGTGGAGGAGGATGCAGGGGGCCAGGCTGTGAGGACAGCCAGGAGGGGGATAAAGAGGAGCATGAGGCACCAGTTCGGGAGAGAGCCGCAATGTGTGTCTATGCGTTTATGTTAACTTTATGTTGAGTTTATGACATTAAAGTTTAAGTTGACTGTTCTGCCAGTTCCTGCCTCCTCCTTGCCCATCCCTTACCCATTACAATGTTCTACTTGTGTAAATTATGTTGTATGAATTGGAAGTGATGTTGCAAAGTTGGACCTATTCCTGGATAAACATCTTTGATTGGCATTGGAGCCTTATTCCAGTCAAACAAACATTGTTCTAACCCCAACCATAGACTACTCATAGTTAAATGATGCTAAAAAGAATCAAAGTTTCCATTACTTTTGACCAATGAATTTCCATGACTATTCCAGTTGTTCGTGATTACTGGATAAGTATTTTGCACTCAAAAAGTGCCCTCATGCCTAAACCTAATGAACCCTAACCCACCCATCCACCCAAATCAACCAACCATCCATCAATCCATCCATCCCCCTCACCTGCAGACTCCATTTTCCGCATCTTCCAGTCCAAACTGAGCATCAAACTCCAGTAGGATGCGTGTGTGGGGGGGTGAGAGCAGTTTCCACGACAACAGCAGGTTGCGCGGGTATGCGTTGGGGAACCGCGGGCTCTGGACATGACCTCCGCCCTTGACCATGATAATCTCTTCTTTCCGGTACAAGTCTGTGAGGTGATTGCTGTCTGTTACTGGTCACAACAGGTTAGTGCATTTACTCTCGGAAACAAACAAACAAACAAACAAACAAAAACAAACAAACAGATATATACAGACATAACACATATATATAGGGTTAAAATCTGCTTCATTTCAGTTCAGTTCAAACAAGTAGCATGAATTTAGTCCAGGAAAATTCAGTCTGTCTTTGGAAAAAGTTTTGGCCGAAAAATTTTTTAGCTAAATATCTGAACTTAGTGCACTTAATGGACTACAAAATCTCTGAAAGATGATGCACAGAAAACTTAAACATGGGCAACACAAGAGAAGTGAGACAGAAAAAGGGGGCGACAGGTCTACAGTAACAGACAGGCACACTCTTATAAGGTAAAATATTAAAAACAGCAACAGTTATGCAACAAGAAAACACAAAGACATTTAAATTGACAGATATTGAACCTTTAAAACAATGATCAACTTTGGTGTATTTTAAAGACGTTTAAAAGGTGAAGTGCACACCTTCAGCGCCACTAACAGCACCGCAAAAATAATTGTTTCCAAACATGCATCCTGAATACTCCCCGTCTGTCATTGGTTGCCAAATAGACAGTCCCGCCCCCAAACTTATGCCATTGGTTAAGCCTTAATATTTTAACATCAATTAGTATGAATGATCCACCTTTAAAGAACGCATGATACACTGATTGTAAATGACAGCACTGACAGTGATCTGATATGATTGGCTGTGCTAAAAAAGAATTTGAATGATGCAGTTATGACGATGTTTTCATTTTTAAAAAGCTGCATGACTCTTGATCACCACGGGGCGCTCTTTTGCATCATTATAAACACGGGTAGGGGGCATGTCCCTCCTAACCACACACACCCTGATTGCTGATCCATGCACACAAACACTTGTGATTACGGCTGTACTGCGGGAGCAGGGCCAACATCCATCACCATGCCAACCTACTGACCAATGAATGAGCTTTGAAATGAACTTAACACTCACACAAAAATAAGACTCACAAACGCACACATTACTCACTCATTTCACCTCTATAAGTGTGACGCTGACAGACTGTCTCGCACCTTTATGCTAAATCAGCCTCAATCACATAACACACACACACACACACACACACACACGCACACACACATCATGACTTTTTTTTAATGGCAATTTGCTTCAACTTTCTGAGAACAAATACACACTTAAATACACACTTAGAGTTCACACTGTCAGCTAAGACTGGTTTTAAATGCTCCTGAAACATTTTAACAAAATAAGAGGCTCTTTTATAAAGCCTGGTTCTCTACTCCCTACTTAGGCAGCATACTAAACGCAATAGAAGTGACTACATAGACAGTACGTCATGGGAGTAGGCGATCACTGCAGAGCTCTTTTGGCATGCTTTGTTTGCCTCATCTCTGATTGGTTGATTTTCTCTCAGTTTAACCGTGTAATTGTCACAATTCCAAAAAAAAAAAAAAAAAAAAAAAAAGTGGTCCTAAAAATAGGCTTCATTTTCGTCATGCAAAATATAGTTAATGTTTTCTTGATTTTAGGACGAAATATGACCCAAACATGTTCTTTGAGTTTCACCTTCACATACAAAAGTTAATATAAAGAGAGGACAGAGGTCAAACACACACATAAAACTTTATTATGATCCAGGTTGTGCGTGTGAGTCATCGATGAATAGCTACTGTTTGACCCTGGTGTCTGGCAGATTTACCAGATCTTAGAGGAGCATCAATGGAAGACACACTGAAACTCGGTCCAAGAGGTGGTGACTATAGTGTGTGTGTGTGTGTGTGTCCAACTATTTCTAGATTTTCTCACCTGGTGTGGTGCTCTGTGCTGGAGTGAGAGATCATGCTGAAACTGTTACTCAGTTGGAACTCAAAAGCAGAATCTATTCCTAAATGTCTCGAGTCACACGCAGTTTGGGACGCATCCGAGTATTCATAATAATAAACAAATTTTACATCAGTCAGCACACTTACATTAGTGCATTAGAGACCTAATACAGCAATTGAACCTTTGATCTTGTATCCATAGCAACCAAGCATTCCATCACCGTTTACTTTTGAGATATAAAGTAACGGAACAGTTGATTGTTACAAATGTCTGAAAACTCCAACGGGTCATTCCGTGTCAACTCAACCTGAGGTTCCAGGCTCAAAATATCGTTTTTTCTATATATTTTTTCCCTTAAACTTAGTCAGTACCATCTCTATACGATACATACCAAATTTCATGTGAATCAGTAAAACTATGAAAGTTTAAAAAAAAAGTAGGTTGTTAAATGGCCAAATCCAAAAACTAGATATACAGTGAGGAAAATAAGTATTTGAACACCCTGCTATTTTGCAAGTTCTCCCACTTAGAAATCATGGAGGGGTCTGAAATTGTCATCGTAGGTGCATGTCCACTGTGAGAGACATAATCTAAAAAAAAAAAATCCAGAAATCACAATATATGATTTTTTAACTATTTATTTGTATGATACAGCTGCAAATAAGTATTCGAACACCTGAGAAAATCAATGTTAATATTTGGTACAGTAGCCTTTGTTTGCAATTACAGAGGTCAAACGTTTCCTGTAGTTTTTCACCAGGTTTGCACACACTGCAGGAGGGATTTTGGCCCACTCCTCCACACAGATCTTCTCTAGATCAGTCAGGTTTCTGGGCTGTCACTGAGAAACACGGAGTTTGAGCTCCCTCCAAAGATTCTCTATTGGGTTTAGGTCTGGAGACTGGCTAGGCCACGCCAGAACCTTGATATGCTTCTTACAGAGCCACTCCTTGGTTATCCTGGCTGTGTGCTTCGGGTCATTGTCATGTTGGAAGACCCAGCCTCGACCCATCTTCAATGCTCTAACTGAGGGAAGGAGGTTGTTCCCCAAAATCTCGCAATACATGGCCCCGGTCATCCTCTCCTTAATACAGTGCAGTCGCCCTGTCCCATGTGCAGAAATACACCCCCAAAGCATGATGCTACCACCCCCATGCTTCACAGTAGGGATGGTGTTCTTGGGATGGTACTCATCATTCTTCTTCCTCCAAACACGGTTAGTGGAATTATGACCAAAAAGTTCTATTTTGGTCTCATCTGACCACATGACTTTCTCCCATGACTCCTCTGGATCATCCAAATGGTCATTGGCAAACTTAAGACGGGCCTTGACATGTGCTGGTTTAAGCAGGGGAACCTTCCGTGCCATGCATGATTTCAAACCATGACGTCTTAGTGTATTACCAACAGTAACCTTGGAAACGGTGGTCCCAGCTCTTTTCAGGTAATTGACCAGCTCCTCCCGTGTAGTTCTGGGCTGATTTCTCACCTTTCTTAGGATCATTGAGACCCCACGAGGTGAGATCTTGCATGGAGCCCCAGTCCGAGGGAGATTGACAGTCATGTTTAGCTTCTTCCTTTTTCTAATGATTGCTCCAACAGTGGACCTTTTTTCACCAAGCTGCTTGGCAATTTCCCCGTTGCCCTTTCCAGCCTTGTGGAGGTGTACAATTTTGTCTCTAGTGTCTTTGGACAGCTCTTTGGTCTTGGCCATGTTAGTAGTTGGATTCTTACTGATTGTATGGGGTGGACAGGTGTCTTTATGCAGCTAACGACCTCAAACAGGTGCATCTAATTTAGCATAATAAATGGAGTGGAGGTGGACATTTTAAAGGCAGACTAACAGGTCTTTGAGGGTCAGAATTCTAGCTGATAGACAGGTGTTCAAATACTTATTTGCAGCTGTATCATACAAATAAATAGTTAAAAAATCATACATTGTGATTTCTGGATTTTTTTTTTTAGATTATGTCTCTCACAGTGGACATGCACCTACGATGACAGTTTCAGACCCCTCCATGATTTCTAAGTGGGAGAACTTGCAAAATAGCAGGGTGTTCAAATACTTATTTTCCTCACTGTAGGTATTGCACGAACTTAAGAGCCGAAAGTGATGTTTATTCTTAATAATAGTGTATTTAGGACTCAAAGAACTGAAGGTGACGCTGCAATAAGGCTATTTACGTTTTTGGACATAACTCTGGAACCATAAAGGCTAGAATCGAAATTTTACAAAACGTATATCTATGATTTAACTTACGTTCATAAAAATGATCCGCTAATAAAAATGACTGAATCTGAATCGCACGAAATTTGGTATACATGTTCTACAGACCCTTGTGGTTATAATTAACTCACAGAATTTCGATAAGTCAAATCGTGTGGAAGATATAAGCGAATCAATTTAAATCTAATAACTAATATCGTCTCAATGCAAAGTCCAAATGTGATGAAACCCGGTACACAAAGTAAACAAGATATTTTGTCTGAGCATGCAAGCAAAGTTAACCAAAGGGGGCATGACAACTAAAAAACTGCCATAGTTTCTCAGCCGTTTTACCCACAAAATTAAAAAATTAAATATGACATTTCTTTGGTTCAAGTGCGAACATATCCTTAAAATACCGATTCGAATAATCAACAAAAATGGCCACCAGCAGCCAAAGTTCAGCAGCTCATAACCTGCATTGTGAATGGCTGATCATTCTGAAATTTGGTGTCCACTTACAGGTTGACAAAATAAGGC
>JAVLUX010000029.1:37415000-37417500 GCA_032164185.1 Moxostoma hubbsi | reverse complement strand
AACGTCACCCAACACCAACACCGCCACCCCCCCAAAACCAGACGTCACCAACCCATCCCCAACTGCTCAATGCTTATAATGGTCCAGGAGGTCGATTGCACCACCTTTAGGGAGCCGCTGGCACCCCCCTTTACATGGCAGGTATGCAATGCATAGGGGCGCCATGTAAAGGGGGCGCCAGCGGCTCACTAAGGTAGTGCAATCGGCCTCCTGGACCCCTCCAATGTCAACACACCCGAACGTCACCCAACACCACCCCTGCCACCCCCCCAAACCCAGACATCCCCAACCCATCCCCAACCACTCAATGCTTATAATGGATTACACCACCCCCCCCCCCCCCCCCCCCCCCACTTGCATACCCGCTCGGAAACGTGTGGTTGCGCCCCTGCTAGGAGTAGTTTGGTCTTGGTTTAGGGATTTCTAAAAAACCCTAACCAAGTCTGAAGAATACGAGCATGTTGGCTTTGATATATAATTATAAATAAATTGAGCAAATTGGTTCGATTTGGTTTTCGTGTTCACTTGTATCGTCACTACTTTTAGTTAATTGCTCAGACTTTTCAGAGATGTAGAATTTGACAAAAGCTTCGTTCTTCTCAACCGAACAATCAGACAATTAAATACAAGGTCGCACGTCCATCTGAACAATCGGGCGAAAACTGATGCAGGAACAGGAGAATAGGCTAAATAAAAGAGAAGACACTGGGGGAAAAGCCTGCTTATAGACATTATTCACAGAATTTGAACCCTGAATGAGGCCATCCATCAAAATGTTAGTTACTGCCACTGTACGCGGAATAGCACTTTAAAGAGCCAGTCACAAGCCTTCATACTACATTAGACTTTAAAAAAGATGGATTTTCCTCCATTTCACTTCTTTTGTTCACTGTTTTTTTCCTCTTTAACACTCTTGTATCACTCACTTGCTCCACTGTAGCAGCAGAAGCATTAGCGGCGGTGTTTCGGAAAGTTTCAGAAATACAGCTGTGCCAGAAAATGAAAGGTGTTCTTTTTATGTAAGGTGTGTGTGTGTGTGTGTGTGTGTGTGGATAAAGGAGATTTATAATGCATGGAGAAAGCTCTGCGTTAGCATTCCCATTCAGCTCAATAGCAGATGCTCGGCTGGCGCATGATTACTGTAAGTACGTGATATGGAGGTACAATCTTTTAGTGGAAAAACATCCACAACTATATATTATAATGCTTTCGATTTACGTATATGTTTCTTGGAAAAAATTATTTTTAAGTAAACATTTACATTTATGCATTTGGCAGACGCTTTTATCCAACGCGACTTACAGAGCCCTTATTACAGGGACAATCCCCCCCGGAGCAACCTGGAGTTAAGTGCCTTGCTCAAGGACACAATGGTGGTGGCCGTGGGGTTCAAACCAGCGACCTTCTGATTAGCAGCCCTGTGCTCTAGCCACTACGCCACCACCACCTCTACCAGCAAACATGGTTGAGGTGGTTTGGGCATCTGGTAAGGATGCCCCCTGGGCGCCTCCCTAGGGAGGTGTTTCAGGCACGTCCAGCTGGGAGGAGGCCTCTGGGAAGACCCAGGACTAGGTGGAGAGATTACATCTCCACACTGGCCTGGGAATGCCTCGGGGTCCCCCAGTCAGAGCTGGTTAATGTGGCTCGGGATAGGGAAGTTTGGGGCCTCCTGCTGGAGCTGCTTCCCCCGCGACCCGACTTCGGATAAGCGGTTGAAGATGGATGGATGGATAAACATGGTTACTTTCGATTGGCCGCCAATGAGGAAACATGCTTTTTGCCATCACACTGGCGTAGTTCAGGCATTTACCAGCTAACGGGGAGACACTACAACCAGTAAATTCCTCAATCCCCTGGTATGGAGGCTGGTTATGAGGTCTAAGAGAAATATTCTGGGTTAGATACAACTTAAATTATGTTATTGATAACAACCAGGGCCGGTGCCTCTATACAAGTTCTATAGGCGAACTAGGCAATTAGTGGGGGCGACCAAAATATTTGGGCAAAGAGAGAGAGAGAGGGGTGCACGACTATTCATTTGTAATTATCCCTGCCAGATCAAGTCAATAACCTATTTTTAACCAAACTCTCCTTTATTCTACCCACCCTCTCCCCCACTTTAAAAAATCCCAGACGAGGATCTTCCGGCGAGTAGCGCAATGGAGTAGACGTGCCTTTCTCTCTTGCCCATTCAGTTTTTCGTTTAACTACCCCACCGACTTTTTCCGCAGTCGGCCTTTATCCTCTCGGAGGCTTAATTAGCCTGATAAGGGACCGGGTGTGCAGCATCACGACCCGTCCCCGCCCTCCGCCCTGTCACAGTGGTCCTCTCTTCCAATATCATTTATTGGCCGTATTAACTTGGTTAAAATGACAATTTTGCCCAAATGTTTATATCTCTTTCAGCATGTACCCATTTTCATTAACAAGTCATTTTTCATCACTCTAAATCGGACAACTAACTCTTTTGTTGTGGGACGGCAAGTGTGCTTTGAGAGAT
>JAVLUX010000029.1:37397500-37410000 GCA_032164185.1 Moxostoma hubbsi | reverse complement strand
CCAGTGCCAGCGTCCTCGACCACTGAGGCCGTTCCCACAGCAGTGCCTCTGGCCATCCGGAAGAGGAGGAGGAGATGGGCTCCTGCTCCCCAGTTCCCAAGGGGAATGGAAAATGCCCACAGCAGACACTCAGAACAGTTATAGGAGAGCTATAGGATACTCCCTTGCTCCCTATTTAGTGAATGACTTAACCTCCAGTGTGCTGTCTGTCTGCACTGGTCTCAGAACAGTTATAGGAGAGCTATAGGATGCTCCCTTGCTCCCTATTTAGTGAACGACTTAACCTCCAGTGTGCTGTCTGTCTGCACTGGTCTCAGAACAGTTATAGGAGAGCTATAGGATGCTCCCTTGCTCCCTATTTAGTGAACGACTTAACCTCCAGTGTGCTGTCTGTCTGCACTGGTCTCAGAACAGTTATAGGAGAGCTATAGGATACTCCCTTGCTCCCTATTTAGTGAACGACTTAACCTCCAGTGTGCTGTCTGTCTGCACTGGTCTCAGAACAGTTTGTAATGCACCTTATTTTCATCCTAACTCCAGATAAAGCCTCTGAAAGACACATTTTCAGCTTTTGGATGAACTTATTGATTCCCAGTGTGATCATGCACAGTGAATATAAGATATTTGAAGGAAAATTAGCCTGTTATCCACTTACATGGTCATTGTGTTTAACAGCGTACCGTTTCACTCTAAATCGATACAATTTTTAAAATGGCAAATAATCTTTTGACTCAAACAGGTTTCAATGTAAAAACTTCATGAGGTTTCTTACCAGATCTCCCAAAGGCAAACACTCTGAGATCGGCACCATGTTGTTTTGTCACATGACCCGGTGCATCAAAAGTTTCACACTTTACTGACACCACAAAGTCTCCTGAAATGAGATCAGTCAGTTAAAATAAACATCCAGGTTACTTTCGTAACCTCCATTGCCTGATGGAGGGAATGAGACATTGTGTTGATGTAGTGACACTAGGGGTTACTCTTGGGAGCCCGAGACACCTCTGATCTTTGATAAAAAAGGCCAATGGAAATCCACCTACTTCCATGTCTGGCCCATGGGTGGACCGCGGAAGACCTAAGTGACAACCTGCCATGGTAGACACAATCACTCAGGCTAGGGCTTGTATGCATACTGCACCTTCAAAGGGAAGTGGGAGGGAAGTGAACAGGTCTACCTGTGCCTACCCGAATCGACTCCAAATCAGCTGGACCACCTGAGCGTGGAGTCTCCACTCTCTCCTGCGGGTAACCTGTCGTGACAGTGCGTCCGCTGCAGTGTTGAGGTCACCCGGGATGTGAGTGGCTCTCAGTGACTCTCCCGAGGAGAAGACAGCAGACGAGTTGTGACATACAACGGGAGCGTAAACCGCCTTGACGGTTGATATATACCACCGTTGCCATGTTATCTGTCCGAACCAGCACATGCTTGCCCTGGATCAATGGCCAGAACCTCCGCAGGGTGGGCAGTATTGGCAACAACTTGAGGCAGTTGATGTGCCAATGTAGCCGCGGGCCTGTCCAGGAGCCGGCGACTTCGTGCCCGTTGCACACAGCGCCCGAGCTCGTCTTGGAGGTGTCCGTCGTAACCACGAAGCGCCCAGGGGCGATGCAGGGCACCTGTGCAGAGGGGGAAGAAGCCACTGAAATGCGTCATCAGATCCAGCAGAGGTGAATGGAAGCAGTGGGAAATTCAGCTCAATCAGCATCGACAGCTCGGCTCTGAATAAAAAATCTGAATGAGCGGTTCACATGACAGCTCCCTTCATACCCGTATGTTTGGGGGACTGGCATGCAAATACCACTCGCCAATTCCCATTGGCCTTTTTATCAAAGATCAGAGGTGTCTCGGGCTCCCAAGATTGACACATATATCGACACAATGTCGAGTGAGTTACGGATAGGGAAATTAAATTATGCCTAGCCTAAAGTGAAGCCAAAATTTTATTTCCATGCATGTGGACGCGGGGTCTCAGGATGATACCCAGCCCTAATTAACACCTAACATTTATACTTGTGGACACACACACACACACACACACACACACATCCTTGTTTCACAGTGCTGTGGGTCACTGCTGTCTGTGCACACTCATATCTCTCTGAGATTTAATGAAAGCCAGCTCTCTCATATCCTACCCCGGCACACATCATAACTTAACTTCAGAATCTTTCCAACAAGATATGTTCTTTAGAAGATAACCGTATGATCAGAATCTAACAAAACGGATAACAGTTCTTATGAATCCCTCACAGCACGTCACAGCATTTCAGAGTGAAGTCTTCACAAGCCAAAGACACTGACTTTGTTCTAGACGCTAGTGAGTGGCCTACCTAGGCAGCAGTTTTAGCCATCTTATGTTTGCTTCTGATGCTGTTATAACCAGTTGGCAGAAAAGCATGCTGCCTTTTCTCATTTTGGCCAAAATCGAAGGTATTGTGTGTGTATTCCTGGCGGGGCCGGGTCGTGACGATACACACCCGGTCCCATATCAGGCTAATCAAGCCTCCGAGAGGGATAAAGGCCGATGGCAGACGGTGGTGCAAGGGGAGTCTGTCATGTGTGGGTTTGTCCTTTGTTTTAAGTTTACTATTAAAATATTATTTATATCGTCTAGCCGGTTCTCGCCTCCTCCTTTCCTGTTAACCCCTTTACACTGTGCCGAAGCCAGGGAAGGAGGAGGGATGCCCGTCGCAGAGTCCTCGACACTGCCGTCCACCCAGGGGAGCGCCGCTGCCATCCACCAGGGGAGGGAGTAGACCGACCGCCCGGACGCGGTGATTGACTGCCGTCCGCGAGGCGAGTGGGGATTGGACTCCCCGACCGCCTGGAGCGATGGAGCCGCTGCCAGGGGCGGAGGAGAGCCCTGCCATCCCCCATAAACGCGGAGGGGTCGAAGGAAGACCGCCGTCCGCGAGGGGAGGAGGGAAGTGTCTCCCCGACCGTCTGGTGCAGTAGGGCCGCTGCCAGGGGCGGAGGAGTGTCCCCACGAGTCGCCGAGAACACGGAGGGGCGTTCTGATCGCCGGGGGTCGTGAGTCTAACTCCGGTCCACCCAGGGAGAAGCGGCTGTCGTCTCACTGCCGCTCTGCGTTGGCTTTTCCCCTCTCTTTTAAATTGTATTGTTTGTTTTTTTTGGGGGGGGGTGTACAACACTGTTACAGGAAGTACACCCCCCCTCCCCCCCACACACACATTTGAATTATTTCTGTTTCCCTGTCCTTGTCCCCTACCTCGTCCTAGTAGACGGGGATGACTTGCCGGCAGACGGCGTGGAAGGCGCGCCCCTCCCCAGAGAAAGGGGGGAGGGGGGATGTATGTCAGTCCGGGGGCTCCCCAGCCTGAAAGAACGATGGAGGAATGGGGCAGGGCGGAGGGCGGGGCTGGGTCGTGACGATACACACCCGGTCCCGTATCAGGCTAATCAAGCCTCCGAGAGGGATAAAGGCCGATGGCAGACGGTGGTGCGGGGAGAGAGAGATCATTTATAGCTACTGTAGTATGCTACCTTATAAGGGTCCATTATAGATACTGTAGTATGCTACCTTATAAGGGTCCATTATAGATACTGTAGTATGCTACCTTATAATGGTCCATTACAGATACTGTAGTATGCTACCTTATAAGGGTCCATTATAGCTACTGTAGTATGCTACCTTATAAGGGTCCATTATAGCTACTGTAGTATGCTACCTTATAATGGTCCATTATAGATACTGTAGTATGCTACCTTATAAGGGTCCATTATAGCTACTGTAGTATGCTACCTTATAAGGGTCCATTATAGATACTGTAGTATGCTACCTTATAAGGGTCCATTACAGATACTGTAGTATGCTACCTTATAAGGGTCCATTACAGATACTGTAGTATGCTACCTTATAAGGGTCCATTACAGCTACTGTACTATGCTACCTTATAAGGGTCCATTACAGATACTGTAGTATGCTACCTTATAAGGGTCCATTATAGCTACTGTAGTATGCTACCTTATAAGGGTCCATTACAGATACTGTAGTATGCTACCTTATAAGGGTCCATTATAGCTACTGTACTATGCTACATATAACGGTCCATATATATCGATTCTGTCCTGTTCTAAAGCAACACTAAAACTTTTGCTTCTTTTTGGGAGTGATGTAAACTGTGGGAATCATCAGCTACTTTAAGCAGCAGATCATACCAAGTCTCAGTAATAATTATAAACTAAAACTTTCTTTAATCGGTTCAGTTGATTCGTGACTGCGTGGTTGTGGATGTTAGTGTTAGTGTTGTTGGGGATGAAAGTCGTGACAGGAAGTTTGTAGTTAAGCAAGTAAAGTTTCTGTTCTTTATCATCACTATGGTAACTAGTCAACATTCCAGATGATGTCATAATGACAAAAATAATTGGAAACACTTTCTATGAAGACTGTATGTATAATGCAATGTTTTGGTATTTGAAATGCATTACAATGAACATAAGTAATGTAAAGTAAATAAATGTAATCACAGTTACTTTTGGTGTGGTGAAATGACGCCAGAGCTCAGGGACTGAGACTGAGAATTTCTTAAAAAAAAAAAAAAAAAAATTGAAATGGTTTATGTTAATTTTCTTTATATTATGTTTAAATACATAATTACTTCAGATCAGAGTTTTAAATGTGTAATAATTTATATTGTTTTAATGGATTTACGTTTAAATATGGGAAGTCTAAAAAAAGGCTAAAACAGACAAATCTATAAATAAAAGACGTTTGCCAAGTACCATAAATACTAAACTAAACTATATTAAAAGGTAGTTTTAATTTGAAATTCATACAAAATTTATTTATTTTTTATTATTTTGCATTTGAAACATTAAAAAAAAGCCATTTAATAAAAAAATTAAAAAAGCAATTTTGCATCTGAATTCGTCAGTGTGAGATTTATTATAAGGGCTTGTTTAAGGACGCCCATCAGACAGATGCATTTAGAGCATCTTGGTTGCGTCATATCATAAACATATTATTTTTAGGTCGCTGTGTCAAGTGAAACGAAGTTTTAAACTTAGAAAAACACGTCTATGGCTGCTCCATCAAGCTGTGCTTTTCATCTTGTGCCATCTGTTAAGTGTGGATTGTTATCTGTCTGTATAAGCTGCGCGTTGTCTATACAGCGAGTTTCGCTTACTGCCCCCTGGAGGAAACAGACGGTACTACAAGCTTGAATTACAGTCGGGGACAAGACTAATTGCATTATTTTTTTCGTGTGTAATTTTGTATATAATCACACCAAATTATCACGTTAAATCAACAGCCCTAATATATATATATATATATATATATATATATATATATATATATATATATAAATGCATATATATATGAATAGGTAAGAGCTCTTACCTATTCGTATTTATATGCATTTATATGCATTATGCTCTATAACTAGTAACAAATATGTATAATGTTTTATAAATGTTGTTACAATTATGTATGAAAATGTATAACGTATTACACTGTGTTTTATAAGGTATAATGAATGCTTTTGAAATGCATTAAGGCTCCTTTCTAAAAACCTAGCAAGCTGTCCTGCTATCTACTGCCTACATAGGCAGCTGCCTTTTAAGGGACCTACCGAAATGGAACCTCATAAGTGGCTTAAAATGGCCAATGAACCTAAATGTACCTAAAAATGGCTCCATTTTTATTTACAGTACATGGAAACTGGGGCGTATCTAGACATTTTTGGCAGGGGTGGCATAGGGGTGGCAAGAGTCGAGTAAGTGGTGGGGGGGGGAGTTATGCGGTATTGTCATGGTGGACCATGCGTGGCACGGACGGGTTAAGCCATTGCGAACAAGCCGTTGCATTCTAACGTAGCACACCATGCGAGCGGGTCTGAGTTGGGGTGGCAAAGCTAATTTTTAGGGTGGCAGCTGCCACCCCGTGCCACCCTTCCGTCCCCGCCCCTGCATGGACATGTTTGTATCCACACTTTTGGTATTGAATTAATGTATTATCCACTATTTCATTTAATAGTGATTTATGACAAGCCTCACACTAATTTGATAGATTGATTGATTGCCTTTATTAATCTCTGTCTCAGCTCTGTAAGTGTAAGACATTAATTAGACCTACAACAATCAGTTGGATAATTAAGGACTATCAAAACACACACACACACACACACACACACACACTCATATATACACACACACACACACACACACACACACACACTCACACACTCATATACACACACAAAGTCTCAAAGTATGTTAATATTCATCAACACACACAGTATGTGTGTGAGTGTGCACAGCATATGTTCACACTGAGAATAAGTCGCATGAAAGCTTCACTTCCTCAGTTACTAAGCAACTTTAGAGGTGCGACAGCAGGGACTTGTGCCGAGATTTCTGTGCTCAAAAGACACACACGGCATTCAGCTGCGCGCCGGCTCAAGCAATTGATGAAAAATGCAGGGAACACTGCGAGGGCTGGAACATATATACTGCATTTGAGTCAAGAGACCGCCTTTAGAAATGCAACTTTGTGCATTAATATATAATTGTTGCATAAGTGAAAAGTGCTGTTTGCATATGCATGTGCTTGCAGGAGAAAGGAGGTCTGTACTACCTGGAGAGAGTTTTCCATTAGCAGTCCAATTCATGTGCATCCTGGCCTCGTGGAATCAAGTTTCTTTACTTACATTTTTGCTAAATACGTTGGTATTGGGGCAGTTGTCCACTAGGGGCGCTACAACCATATATTCATTCACTTTCACACACATGTGATTATCAGATTATCAGTTCATAAACACTTACTTTTCGCCCTGTTCCTCGCACAACGCTATCTTTTGACATCTAAACACTTTAGTGCATGACTTATTTTAACATTTGCATTACATAACTACATTTACAAGCTTGTTCGAGTGCAATTAAATCGTGCGGTAGCTCGACTGATAGAGTCTTGCACTTGTGATGTAAAGGACCGGGATACGGGTCCTGAAGAGCACGCGTATCAACACGTGACCCCAGAGTGTCATAGAAGCACCACAAAATTGCACGGTTTCACATTTGCTTTCTCTGACACTATCGGTTAGGTTTAGGGTAGGGAGCATTAACCTTATAAACCCGCATCTGTTTGGGAGAATATTTAACTCGCTTTTAGCGCCACACGGTGGACACTATGAATCTGCTGCGATATTTCTATGGAGCCACGCATGATAATTTAGCAAAAACGTTGGCACAGTCACGGCATTTTCATGAGATCGGGCTGGACAATTCTGTCATCACGTACTCATCCTCATAACACTGTATAATACATGGCTTGAGCATTAACTCGTTTGTAAGTCGCTCTGGATGAAAGTATCTGCTGCTGCTACGTGTAAATGTAATGGACTGGTCTTTGTAAGCAAACAACACCGTCTTGCCAAGATTTCTCTCTTCGAGCTGTTGTATGCCACGATTGGCATAATCAACCACAAACAATCTTCAGAAGTCAGTCGAGCAAACACGCAGTAACAAAATGCCATCCTTTGGTCAGGATGTATAATTAATAACTCTCATTTTTACACTTCAAAGAAGGAGCAATCGGACTGGCTGAAGAGAAGCCCAAACAAGATGGGCTTAAATGCCCAGAGGAACGTGTTATTGCTCAGAGGTTGCTCTGTCATAACCCTGGAGACTGAAATGAGTGATGTCTCATTTCATTAATACATTTGTCATGGATGAAAGGAAAGAAAATGTCTCATTTGTGTCTAAAGTGTTGACAAACTGTGCTGTAAAGCTGCGTTCACACCGCCAGCGACAAAACGACCTCATACCATTCATTTCCAATGAGAGCCGGCGACACGAGCGATGGCGACCGTTGTCAACCGGATGTAGGCGTGTCCAGCCACGTGAAAAAACGACCTCATACCATTCATTTCCAACGAGCGACGGCGACCGTTGTCAACCGGATGTGGGCGTGTCCAGCTACGCGACAAAACGACCTCATACCATTCATTTCCAATGAGATCTGGCAACACGAGCGACGGCGACCGTTGTCGACCGGATGTGGGCGTGTCCAGCTACGCGACAAAACGACCTCATACCATTCATTTCCAATGAGAGCCGGCGACCGTTGTCGACCGGATGTGGGCGTGTCCAGCCACGCGACAAAACGACCTCATACCATTCATTTCCAATGAGATCTGGCAACACGAGCGACGGCGACCGTTGTCGACCGGATATGGGCGTGTCCAGCAACGCGACAAAACGACCTCATACCATTCATTTCCAATAAGATCCGGCGACACGAGCGACTGCGACTGTTGTTGACCGGATATGGCCGTGTCCAGCCACGCGACAAAACGACCTCATACCATTCATTTCCAATGAGAGCCGGCGACACGAGCGATGGCGACCGTTGTCAACCGGATGTAGGCGTGTCCAGCCACGTGAAAAAACGACCTCATACCATTCATTTCCAACGAGCGACGGCGACCGTTGTCAACCGGATGTGGGCGTGTCCAGCTACGCGACAAAACGACCTCATACCATTCATTTCCAATGAGAGCCGGCGACACGAGCGATGGCGACCGTTGTCAACCGGATGTAGGCGTGTCCAGCCACGTGAAAAAACGACCTCATACCATTCATTTCCAACGAGCGACGGCGACCGTTGTCAACCGGATGTGGGCGTGTCCAGCTACGCGACAAAACGACCTCATACCATTCATTTCCAATGAGAGCCGGCGACCGTTGTCGACCGGATGTGGGCGTGTCCAGCCACGCGACAAAACGACCTCATACCATTCATTTCCAATGAGAGCCGGCGACACGAGCGACGGCAACCGTTGTCGACCAAATGTGGGCGTGTCCAGCCACGCGACAAAACGACCTCATACCATTCATTTCCAATAAGATCCGGCGACACGAGCGACTGCGACCGTTGTTGACCGGATATGGCCGTGTCCAGCCACGCGACAAAACGACCTCAAACCATTCATTTCCAATGAGAGCTGGCGACACGAGCGACTGCGACCGTTGTTGACCGGATATGGCCGTGTCCAGCCACGCGACAAAACGACCTCATACCATTCATTTCCAATGAGAGCTGGCGACACGAGTGACGGCGACCGTTGTCAACCGGATGTGGGCGTGTCCAGCCACGTGACAAAACGACCTCATACCATTAATTTCCAACGAGCGACGGCGACCGTTGTCGAACGGATGTGGGCGTGTCCAGCTATGCGACAAAACGACCTCATACCATTCATTTCCAATGAGAGCCGGCGACACGAGCGACGGCGACCGTTGTCGACCAGATGTGGGCGTGTCCATCCACGCAACAAAACAACCTCATACCATTCATTTCCAATGAGAGCCGGCGACACGAGCGACGCGACCGTTGTCGGCCGGATGTGGGCGTGTCCAGCCACGCGACAAAACAACCTCATACCATTCATTTCCAATGAGAGCCGGCGACACGAGCGAAGGCGACCGTTGTCGACAGGATGTGGGCGTGTCCAGCCACGCGACAAAACAACCTCATACCATTCATTTCCAATGAGAGCCGGCGACAAGAGCGACGGCGACCGTTGTCGACAGGATGTGGGCGTGTCCAGCCACGAGACAAAACGACCTCATACCATTCATTTCCAATGAGAGCCGGTGACACGAGCGACGGCGACCGTTGTCGACCGGATGTGGGCGTGTCCAGCCACGCGACAAAACAACCTCATACCATTCATTTCCAACGAGCGACGGCGACCATTGTCGACCGGATGTGGGCGTGTCCAGCTACGCGACAAAACGACCTCATACCATTAATTTCCAATGAGAGCCGGCGACTGTTGTCGACCGGATGTGGGCGTGTCCAGCCACGCGACAAAACGACCTCATACCATTCATTTCCAATGAGAGCCGGCGACTGTTGTCGACCGGATGTGGGCGTGTCCAGCCACGCGACAAAACGACCTCATACCATTCATTTCCAATGAGAGCCGGCGACTGTTGTCGACCGGATGTGGGCGTGTCCAGCCACGCGACAAAACGACCTCATACCATTCATTTCCAATGCGAGCCGTCGACACGAGCGACGGCGACCGTTGTTGACCGGATGTGGGCGTGTCCAGCGACGCGACAAAGTTGAGAAATGTTTAACTTTCGGGACTTTTGGGAGCGAGAGCCAATATGAGAGAAGACGGCAGAGCTCACGTGATCCTAATATTTTAATAATAATATTAACGGTAAAGGAGTGCTGTTTAGACTCTCCGTACACACCACTAGCGACCTATCCGCCCGCCACTGGCGACATGCAGCGACAAAGCAGCTGGCAGTGTGAACGCAGCTTAAGCGCTGCGAAATTAATATGGATGTCATAGGTCAGATCATTTACTTTTGGGGGGAATTGGCTAAGAAATGTTTGATTTCTTAGGGAGATATCTTGAATTTCTGGTGTCTTTTTTTAATCAAAAGTATGGTTTCCGCCAGTACATGGTTCCTACAGTCATGAGTCATCATCCTATAGTCAAAACATGCTTATTTTTCATAAAGGTTCAACAAATAAGTTGAAAAAAAAAAATTTCATTTTTGGGCTGTCGCCGTCAAATTTTAAAGCTCACCATCCATGCAAAAAAAAATAAAAAATCCTTATTTTTTCAGAACCCCCCAAATAAAATAAAAAAAGACTCCAATTATCAATAAATAATATTATATGTGTTTATAATATTATGACAAACAAAGAAAAACGTAAACATGCAATTCTGGTTCTGTTCAATCTTCCTCGCTTTGAAAAGTCTTATTTCACATATAATATTCATATATTATATCACATTCCATCACAATATACAGATGTGAACTGTAGGGGGCGCTCTAATGCATTTTACCCCTCACAGATGTGCTCGTCCATAGACATTCAGTCTAATGTTCAGTTCAAGCAACACCCTTGATGTTTCATTGAATATCTCGGCCTCTGAGTGGACTACAAGCTCACTTTAAGTGTCATTAGAAAGCTGAGATCCTCCTCTTTTGTGATGCTATTTAACATTTTATTATAAATAGTCAAAACAATATTTTTCTGGTGATTTGTGTAGCATGCTTTTCCTACTGGATGGCATATTTCGCTCTGGACATCTCAGATATAACATTAGATAATTCAGCCAAGCAAACTCACAGACAAGTTAAAAAAACCTGCAGTTTTTAGCTATTTGGGGCTCTGGGACTGTAGGATAAGGGCAACAAAATAAACTGTACAGTGCTGTGAAAAAGTATTTGCCCCCACCCTGATTTCTTCTGTTTTTGTGTATATCTCACACTACATTGTGTAATCTGTGTGGGGCGGCTGTGGCTCGGGCGGTAGAGCGGGTTGGCCACTAATCACAGGGTTGGTGGTTCGATTCCTGGCCACATGCCGAAGTGTCCTTGGGCAAGACTGTGAACCCCAAATTGCTCCCAATGGCCTTGCATGGCAGCTCTGCCGTCATTGGTGCGTGAATGTGTGAATGAGACACACCGCTAAGGTTAAAAAGGCGCTATATAAGTGCAGACCATTTACCATTTAAACACAATATACAGTTTTTAAATGATAATGTAATTAAATTTAAGTTTTGGAGTGACCTAGTCAAAGTCTTGACTTGAACCCGATTGAGATGCTGTGCAGGACCATAAATGGGCAGTTCATGCTCGAAAACCCTCCAGTGTGGCTGAACTAAAGCAGTTCTGCAAAGAAGAGTTGCACAAAATTGCCCCACAGTGTTGTGAAAGACTGATCTCCAGTTGTCAGAAGCATTTTTAGAAGTTGTTTTATATATATATAAATATATATTTGAAAACTGTATTTCGTGTTAACTCAGGTTGCCTTTGTTTATGTTATATCTCGCTTGAACTTCTATTTTTTTCACATGAAGCTAACTATAGACTAACTCAAACCAAGAAAACTTTTAGCATTTTTAGAATGAATAAAATATTATTATTATTATTTTTATGTTTGAGGACGTCCCCAAAGGGAGGTTTTGTCAGATTTAGCTAATTTATGAGGCCATTTTTGTCCCCAAATTCAAGCTAAATAAAACACACACACACACCCACACCCACAAACACACACACCCACAAACACACACACACACACAAACACACACACACACACACACACACACCCACAAACACTAATAAATTTCACTGTATTTATGCAAAAAAACTGTGTGTATAATGTGTGACCAAAATAAAGGATTCTAAACACACACACACCCACAGACACACACACACACACACACCCAAAAACACACACACCCACAGACACACACACACACACACACACCCACAGACACACACACCCAGAGACACACACACACACACACACAGACACACACAGACACACACACACACACCCAAAAACACACACACCCACAGACACACACACACACACACCCACAGACACACACACCCAGAGACACACACACACACACACCCACAAACACACACACCCACATACACACACAGACACACACCCACACACACACAAACACACACACCCACAAACACACACACA
>JAVLUX010000029.1:37370000-37385000 GCA_032164185.1 Moxostoma hubbsi | reverse complement strand
GTCTAAAACCGCCAATAAGTCTACAATCAAAAGTCAGAGATCTCAGTATGAACTTGATGAGAAATGTATGAGCAGGAACTGACGAGACAGGCCTACTTTGTTTTTATAAACATGTGTCGAACTGAACCAACCTCTCATGTTTCCTTTGATCTAATCAATACATCGAATCTCTTTTTCTCCGGCTCTGTGAACCAGTACCTCCCCTCCGTGCTCTAGACTCCATTGATTGGCGTATCCTTTGTAAGCTATCTGTGTATATGCTCGATTTTATAGTATGAAGGGAAGAGAGTGAAGAGGAATTCACATGCATTAATTCCATCATGACCTTCTAGAAATTGGGGATCAGCAGTCATCTACACATTTAAAGGGAAATGCTCCTAAAATCCGGTCTTTGTCAATGGGACATGTCCCTACCACTTTTTGCCTTTGGCAATTTTGTCCCCACCACTTTATGAAAGCTTCCGGCGTGTCTAATGCAGAGGAAACATTTTCCATTTTGTGTGTAATGGGCCAGTGTGGGGCCAGTGGTAGCTCAGGGGGCCAATGGTAACTCAGGGGGCCAGTGGTAGCTCAGGGTGGCCAGTGGTAACTCAGGGGGGCCAGTGGTAGCTCAGGGTGGCCAGTGGTAACTCAGGGTGGCCAGTGGTAACTCAGGGGGCCAATGGTAACTCAGGGGGCCAGTGGTAACTCAGGGGGGCCAGTGGTAGCTCAGGGGGCCAGTGGTAGCTCAAGGGGGCCAGTGGTAGCTCAGGGGGGGTCAGTGGTAGCTCAGCGGTTACTGACCGAAAGGTTCAGGGGTTCAAGCCCCAGCACCGTCAAGATACCACTGTTGGGCCCTTGACCCTATCTGCTCCAGGGGCGCTGTTTCATGGCTGACCCCTGTTTAGTTGGGATATGTGAAAAAACTGCATTTCATTGGTTCTGTACAATGACAATAATGTTGAATCTTAATCTTAATAATAAGTGGAGAAGTTTGTCACTTTTAAAACATTTTGGAAATAAGAAAACGTTCCCATGAGACCAGTCAGTCACTCTGGCTAAAATGTACTGACAGTGCCAGATGTACGGGGAAATATTCAGTTGAGCTCTTACCGTAAATTGGTCCTCAAATATTTTAAATATTATTTGACATTATCTTCCCATAAACTAATGAATATTCATGAGTGTCACCACCTTGTGACTTCAGATTGTAAATACTGGTCTGTTGTTTTAACTGTTTTAAAGCAGGTGGATATTGACATTGATCTACCGGGTAACTTGTTTGGTCAACATTCAGCACCACGGACAGCGACATTAGTCCTACAGAACACACAGGAACTCCACTAAATAAGCCAATCGCCTCTAACCGTTTAACCTACATGATTCTGTTGTTTATGTCTCAAAGGAAACCTGGGGTGCCTCTGTGATCCGTCTGTCAGCGCGACTGGAGGCCGTAACGATTATGAATGGGCAATAAGGCACAGCTGCGGCCTGACGCACATGCTGTGTGTCCCGTGGAGACCCCGTTCCTCTCGCGCAGTAACACTCCACAGGAACGTGTCAAATGTCATAAAGCAATAAAACAGCAGCTCGTATATTAAGCGGGGAGTAGTAGTGTACGGGAGAGGACTGAACCCTTTTTAGAAAGATGTGTGTGGAGGAGAAACTGATCAAGGTTGCCGTGGAATGAAAAAGTCACGATGGATTTATGTCCCCTGTGCGTAACTACGCCAGCAGTGCGTTTGATGTCAGAGCGCAACATGAGGGACACCTCTGTACCTGCGCACCAACCACATGAACACAATTATTTGCAACTGTTCTTTAGTTTTCTTTTAGCGTGAAGTTAAAGTGTATTTATTGCATTGTACTCAATACAGTTACAATGAAGCTCAGATGGTCCAAGATGGTATGACTTTGTTTCTTCCGGTGGAACACTGGTCATAGAGGTTTTGAACAGCAAGACAGTGAGCAAATGATGACAGAATGTTATCAAAAGGTAAATATTACACATTGATGAATCGATGACTTTTTCAGATTCAGACTGGTTCACAAATGATTCATTCAGATCAACAGGTGAAACTTTGTCATTCTTACAGTTCATACAAAATCTCTCTCTCTCTCTCTCTGCCTGTCTGTCTGTCTGTCTGTCTGCCTGCCTGCCTGTCTATCTATCTATCTGTCTGTCTGTCTGTCTGTCTCTCTCTCTCTCTCTCTGTCTGTCTATCTATCTATCTATCTGCCTGTCTATCTATCTATCTATCTATCTATGTCTCTCTCTCTCTGTCTGTCTGTCTGTCTCTCTCTCTCTTTTCAGAATATAAATTCTGCGCTGCAGTTTTTATACGCCGTGTCAAGTTAAAAATAACTTAAACTTTCAAAAACACGTTCGGTCTGAAAAGCCCTAATAAGTGTGTTTAACGGTTAAAGGACGGGCAAGGAGGAGGCGGGAGCCGGTGGGACAGTAAACATAAATAAACTCAACATAAAACAAGCATAAACAGACACGCACGCGGCCGTGTGCGTCTCTCTCTCTCTCTCTCTCTCTCTCTCTCTCTCAAACCGGCTTCTCCGGACACCCCTTATCTCGCTCTCCCGCTGATCAGCTGATTCATGTCCAGCCATGCTCCATCACATCCCGGCCACGCCCTCCTCCGCGTCACAGTGGACTGGTGAATTCTGCACGGGGAAACATTGTGTCAGTCTTTGGCAAGAACGCGAGCTGAGATCTAACCGGAAACACGTGTCGCTCATCAGGTGGTGGTCAAGGATTTGTGCTCAGCTTTGTGTAGAATAGAAACGAGAACTATAGAAAGTAAGAAATAGAGTGTTAAAGGAAACCTGAAAATATCAGGGGATTCATGGACATTGTGAGCGTGAATACAGATGTTTGTAGTTACGCTCTGCTGGAAATCTAATTTGATTATTTTTTTTGGTATAATTCAAGTCTGTAGCACAAAATGTTACGCAAGAAAGTATAACAATTTATTAAAATCAGTAACCTTATGTATGAACAATTTTATTGGTGATACTTGACTTAGCAAACATGGCTTAAGACCTCAGAGCCAAAGAGCGCAGAGAGAGAGAGAGAGAGAGACATAGAGAGTGAGAGAGAGAGAGTGTGTGTGGGGGGGTTATAGAAAGACAGAGAGAGAGAGAGGGAGAGGGTAAGCGAGAGAGAGAGACAGAGGGTGAGTGAGCGAGAGAGAGAGAGAGGAAGGGGGGGTTAGAGAGAGAGAGAGAGAGAGAGAGGGTAAGCGAGAGAGAGAGACAGAGGGTAATTGAGAGAGAGAGAGAGAGAGAGAGAGTGGGGGGGTTAGAGAGAGGTGCTTTCTAACCCCCCCACTCTCTCTCTCTCTATCTGTCTTTCTCTCGCTCTCACTTACCCTCTCTCTCTTTCTCCCTGTCTTTCTATAACCCCCCCACACACACACTCTCTCTTTCTCTCTCTTGCTCTCTCTCTCTTTCGCTCACTTACCCTCTGTCTCTCTCTCTCGCTTATCCTCTCTGTCTCTCTCTCTCTCTCTCTCTAACCCCCCTCCCTCTCTCTCTCTCTCTCTCTTAGCGTTCAAGCTATTCAGACAGATTCTTCTCTTCTCTTTCCAGTGGATACTGCGGGGGGAGCAGACGTCTTGCCTAGTAGGATGGATTGTTGAAACTCCCTTGGCGGGAAAATTCATTTATTTCTTTCTTTTCATTTGGGTTCCGCCACACTCTCCCGTCACCATCCATCCATCTATCCATGTGTCCGGACGCGTTCTGATTCGGGCAGAATGCGGATCCTGCTGCTGATTCCGCTGCTGTGGGGACTTAACGAAGGGGCTTTTCCAAGCAGTGTCCAAATCGGTGAGTTACAACACTTCCAACATGATAGATGGATAGATAGAGTAAAATTATACTAAAAAGGTAAAAGGTTCTTTAATAGTTCATCTACATTAGGCTATTCTGTATCTACTTTTCAAAACATTGTTTAAGGCTCTGCTCATTGGCAAACATAAAAGAGTCCTGTTTAGCTTCTAATTTTGGGTTCTGCTACTGTTTACAAGCCAAAGAACCGTGGGTGTAACCAAACAGATAGATAGATCATTAGTTGGGTAACATACTGATAAATTGGGGTGCACTATGAGCCAGACAACCAAAACTGAACCGTACTCAGAGCTTGCCACATAAAACACACTCAATAAAGTCTCATTTACACAACACACACTGTATGCACTACAACAAATAGACAAAATTCAGCAAATAAAAAGACTAAAATATAGACTGCATTATGCAATAAATCATACTAATTATACAGCATGTGCACAAAGAGTAACTAATGCATCTGTGTTATACTGCAAAGTGTTCACATAAGTGTCTATTGGACATTGTAGGCAAATCTAAAGTTTAGGAGCCCATATCGCTACACTTTCCCGACTGTTGGGGATAAGCGTGTCCCCCTCAATATGTGCAATGGTTACAGCCCTGCAAAGTACCCTAATCTGGTGCTATTTAGAAGCAAGAGTGTATTGCATGCTTAGAGAATCAATTGCTGATTTTCTTTGCGCTTTAAATTGGTGGAATTATGTGTCCAATGTATTATAGATGTCATTATGTGTTATCCTCGTGTGGCTGTGTGGTCCACATAATAAAGGTGAGCGTAAACGGGGAAGACTTTGCTGTAAGCGCATTGATGTATACTACGCCTTTGTACCTTTCCCCTCTAGTTTAGAGCATCACTGCGGTATTCTGTCTCTCCTGAGCTGGTGTGATGTGGAGTGGAATTCCCTCTTCCTTTTGAGCACGATCAAAGTTTCCCATTTCAATGGAATTAGAGCTCCGTGTCTGATTAATATCCACAAACCACTAGCACGGCCGGCCACCCCTCTCTCTCTCTCTCTCTCTCGCTTACACACACACACTGTTGTCTCTGTTTTGGGTGTGTGTCCCTCAGTCACCGCATTGCTCATTGAGATGGAGAGTCTCGCGCCCTAATGAGATGTGGCCGCTGACTTGCGCGCCTTCGACAGCGCTGCCGGTAAAGTTAAAACACTAAATACGAAAACACACACTCACAGAGAAAAGAAAGAGAGCCGGAGATGCACACATACCACATGCACACACACACATGCATGCAGTGCCGGATGACATTTACATATCGCTGCAATGCACAACGTTTGTTTTGTTTGCAAAGAAAAGCACATTATGGGGATCTCACGCTGCAGTTTAGACAAAGCGTCCACCGAAAGTCATTCAAAGAGGAGAATTGGAGGATGTGACGAGGTGTAACGTGACATCATCCCTGCCGAGTACAGAGTAGTTACAACAAAGACTGATTTTTCATACAGAGACATTTATTGCAACGCTTAAAGGGATAGTTCAACCCACAAAAGTCATCATTTACTCACCCTCATTTGTTCCTTAAATTCAAAGCACGTCATTTTGTGGCGCTTCTGTGACGCTTCAGGCTCACGTGTCGACTCGTGCACTTTGCATCAGTTGAGCTACCGTACAATTTGATCACACACAAACAAGCTTGTACTGTGAATGTAGTTGGTTATGTAATGCAAACCTTACCGACTGATCTCAGCTCAGATGTCACGTGATGAAACAACATGGCGCTGACCACAGCGGAGTTTGTCTTTGGGAGAAACGGCAACAAAACTACATCTGGTAAAAAACCTAATTACGTTTTTACACTGAAACCTTTTTGAGTCATAAGATTAGGGTCTCTAGTTTCATCCGATATGCCGTTTTAAAAATGTTCGCGAATTATCGTGAAACGCCACACTGCTGTACACAATGTACACTAATGTGTACAACAGCACAAGGGTTTCATTAGATTTCATTCATCACATTGAGAAAATGTTTTTGCTTTCGGAGGCTTTATATGGAGTTAGGATGAAAACAAGGTGCATTTTAAACTGTTCTGAGACCAGTGCAGACAGACAGTACACTGGAGGTTAAGTCGTTCACTAAATAGGGAGCAAGGGAGTATCCTATAGCTCTCCTATAACTGTTCTGAGACCAGTGCAGACAGACAGCACACTGGAGGTTAAGTCGTTCACTAAATAGGGAGCAAGGGAGCATCCTATAGCTCTCCTATAACTGTTCTGAGACCAGTGCAGACAGACAGCACACTGGAGGTTAAGTCGTTCACTAAATAGGGAGCAAGGGAGCATCCTATATCTCTCCTATAACTGTTCTGAGACCAGTGCAGACAGACAGCACACTGGAGGTTAAGTCATGCACTAAATAGGGAGCAAGGGAGCATCCTATAGCTCTCCTATAACTGTTCTGAGACCACTGCAGACAGACAGCACACTGGAGGTTAAGTCGTTCACTAAATAGGGAGCAAGGGAGCATCCTATAGCTCTCCTATAACTGTTCTGAGACCAGTGCAGACAGACAGCACACTGGAGGTTAAGTCGTTTACTCAATAGGGAGCAAGGGAGCATCCTATAGCTCTCTTATAACTGTTCTGAGACCAGTGCAGACAGACAGCACACTGGAGGTTAAGTCGTTCACTAAATAGGGAGCAAGGGACCATCCTATAGCTCTCTTATAACTGTTCTGAGACCAGTGCAGAAGGACAGCTCACTGGAGGTTAAGTCGTTCACTAAATAGGGAGCAAGGGAGCATCCTATAGCTCTCTATGCAGTTAAGTGCGTTCACTCCTAACATCCAGTAAAAAGTTCAGTTTCAGGCTCCAGATGATATTTGGATCACTCAACATGTTTGACAGATACATAGACATAGTACATAGATTCCCAATTTATAACATATAATTTTATTTTAACATGGTTGTCAGTGATTGGACGATGCTGGCCATTACTTACATTTATAATTCACGGTATTGCATTCACTGTATTATTTTATTATATATTCTTTCTAAAATCCAAGTCAAGAAACGAAAGTTTCCATTGTAAATCTCAGTTAAATTAAGAGACAATCGGCTACATTTACACAGCATCATATAAACTTGATCAAATAAATGTAAAACTTGCTTTCACTCAACCATCACTTCACGTGAACTGCACGGCCGTTCAAACGCACGCACTCCAAAGCACATATGCTTACACTCAAACGGTTGAAAACATCAGTCATGCAAACATCAGTAGAGGCGTTCTAAAGTGGCCAATTCAAAATATTTTGCCTTTACAAAGCACTTTATGCAACCAGTTTAAACGATCTGTCCATCATAATATTATTTTTCAAGCAAACTCTCTGTTTCATAACACTCGTAGTAAAAAACTGGATAATTAATGCGCAGTATAGAGGGTACAAATATAAAGATAGACGGTCTCTAATGATATGAGTGAACAGAATACAGAAAGCCATACTGTTTTATCCACAGACTAAAAGCAGATTATGTGTACACAGCATAGAGTTACAAGCATAGAGATCTGTATTTCCTGGGGTAATTTAATCTTCATAAAAGAGCGTGTTTTGTGCCCCTGAAGGGCACCGCGGGAAAGGGACACCACACGAAGGGGTGTTTCAAACGAGAGTGGGCAACTCAAGCCCTCCATGGAGGGCCCATAAACAAGGCCGTTAGCGAACATGCGATGATTACTTCGATGAGGTCATTTGACCGTTTATGATCACGTGACCCTGGGCGGCGTGTCTTTGGTTGTCGATCAGAAACTATTAGATGTTCAAAATCTTGGGCAAGCGCTTTAGCCCTTTTATAACAGATACTCCTCCTCCTCCGCAGTTTACATTCATCCTCATACATAAGATAGTAGCCATAATTACCAGAGCGATTCTCCAAAAACAGGGCCCATTTTTGACCATAGGCTAGTCTAAACCCCGTGGTTTATTTATTACTAAGAAGCTACTCTGAAAAGCTGAAAAAACTGTTTTCAACCAATGAACCTCCATCTGTGTGAAAAGGCCTGAAAAGCATTACCAAGTGCAAGACACCACCCCCCTCACTCTGTAGAGAGTACACTAATGGCTGATGAACTGAATATGTTTTACTGCAGGTTTGAAAAGCCCAATCTCACACCCCTCCCCCACTCTTCACTTCACTTCACACACACCAACACCTCCTGTAACCCCCCCCCCCCCCCATCCCCACCCCCCGCTCCTGCTACTCAATATGCACTTATGAACTGTGAGGACGATGTGTGCCAGTTTTTTTAAGAAACAAAAGACTAAGAAAGGTTCAGGCCCATTCTGTGTTTCACCTGCGCAGACCAACTGGCCCCTCCATCTTCACACGGATCTTCAATAGATCACTGGAGCAGTGTGAAGGTCCCTGCTGCTTCAAATGCTCCACCATCACGATTACAGACCTGTCGCTCTCTCATCGGTGGCTATAAAGTCACTTGATAGACTGGTTTTGGCCTACCTGGAGGACATCACTGGACCCCTGCTGGACCCACTTCAGGTGGACTCAGATCTGTGGATGATGCTGTCAGTGTGGGACTGCATTATATCCTGCAACATCTAGACAGACCTGGGACTTATGAAGGATCCTATTTGTTGACTTCAGTTCAGCCTTTAATACCATCATGCCTGACCTTCTCTCAACCAAACTGACCCAGCTCTCCGTGCCCACCCCAAACTGTCAATGGATCACCAGCTTTCTGACAGATAGGCAGCAGCTAGTGAGACTGGGGAAACACACATCCGGGTCACTCACTATTAGCACTGGTGCTCCTCAGGGATGCTTTCTTTCTCCACTGCGCTTCTCCCTGTACACGAATGACTGCACTGCAAAAGACCCCACTGTCAAGCTCCTGAAGTTTGCAGATGACACCACAGTCATCGGCCTCATCTGCGATGGTGACGAGTCTGCATACAGACAGGAGTTTGATCCGCTGGCTGTCTGGTATGCTCACAACAACCTTGAACTGAACACACTCAAAACAGTGGAGATGATAGAGGACTTCAGGAGAAATCCCCCCCCCCCCCCCCCCCCCGATGCTCTATAGTAAAAGCATTGTGTGAGGAACAGGGTGAACGTACATGTTTATGAACTGATAATCGACCATTTTACTCGTGATTTGTGTGGAAGTGAATAAAAGTCATTTTTAGTGCAGTGCTTCTAGTGTTCATTTCACCAGGAAACTGCCTCGATGCGAACATGAGGCACGTAAAAGTGCATCTTTCCTCTCTGCAATTGCTTACTCTTTCTTTCTCTCTTTCCAGGTGGGTTGTTTATAAGAAACACGGATCAAGAATACACGGCTTTCCGCTTGGCCATATTTCTACACAACACAAGTCCGAATGCCAGTGAAGCACCCTTCAACCTGGTTCCACATGTCGACAACATCGAGACCGCCAACAGCTTTGCTGTCACCAATGCCTGTGAGTGACACATGTCAATCAAAGTTGTGTGTGTTAGAACAGTCTGACTGAGTGTGGTCTGACACAGCGCTTTTAATGTGCACCGTCAACTATAAGTATGCTAGTGCTATTTTGACTTCCTGAAGAGTATAAACACTGTGACACTTTTATTGAGCGGCCTGACATGTAGACTTCTGACTCAACCAATGGCGTGACATTAGGCCGAGACTATCTGTTCGTCATGCCAGTGGCAGATGGGGAGTGCTGAGGAATAAGTGGTAGGAGTTTTTGGGAAACCAGTTTCAACCAGTTGCTAGGAAATTACACACTGAGGCTTTAAGGCTTTAAAGAACAACTGTTTTTGTTGATTCAGTGTGTTGCAAATACATAAATATCAACTCTTGACTGTTTTTCAGCATTCTTTGGTAAGTGTGCTTGTGAATTCTCTCAGTTTGTACTTGCTATAAGAATTGTGTTAAGAATGACTATATATCTAACACACATTTTGTAACACAATGGATTGTGTAATTGAGCTTGCGCGGCGTTTTTGTTCACATATTTGCGTGGTGTTCTTACAGCAGTTGTCCACATCCAAATGAATATGTTTTGTATGATTTCGCCATGTTCGCTGTCCTTTTATGCATATCGTGGCGCCGTTTTGTTATCCGTTCTGCATAACAAGGCGACTCATTGCTGCTTATGGCGGCCCATTTGGCACGTTTCACAGGCAAACCACCGGACTGTTCGGTTCTCCCGATGGACATTCCGCCCCTGAAAATTGCACCGGCCCAACCGGGAAAATGCCCACTATGCCAGATTACCAGTCCAGCCCTGAGTTCTGGACACCCTTGCTTAACAACTGATTCAGTAGAGGCTGCTTCAACTGTTCTGGGTGTCCCATATAAGGGAGATAGGGCTGGACTGGGAAGTAACTGCTCAAAAATGGTTGCATATCGCGGCGCCGTTTTGTGGTCTGTTCTGCATAATGCGGCGGCTCATTTTAGCGTATCGCTTCGCGGACGATCCACAGGCCCACTCAGTTCTCCCGATGGCTAGTCCGCACCTGATAAGCCCCAAAGTGTGTCGGCCCACCGGGACAAGGCGGCTCATTGCTGCTTATCACGGACCATTTGGTACGTTTCGCGGCCAAACCACCGGACCGCTCGGTGCCCCTGATTGGCCCAAAAGTGCGTCGGCCCACCAAGAAAATACCCACTATGCCAGATTACCAGTCCAGCCCTGAAGGGAGACTAGGACTGTTCAAAAATACATTTAGGGATTAATCGCAATCTTCTAATTTGAATGACCCCACCCCTGACTTACAGCAAAAGATATTGAGATTTTAAGAAATGAGATTAATCGGCTACACAATTAACAAGAGTCTTAAAGATCACTTTAAATTTCTTCATTTTACAAACTGTTTTGGTGAGGTATTCGCAGTCTAAAGTGAACGTAAACAGGAGGACAAAAAGTGGATTTGCATCAAAATATCACACTGCCGCTGTCTAGTATGTTATTAATAGGGATGTGCCAGGATGGTCGAGTACTCGATTAGTCGCCTAGTTAGTCGATTAGTTGGGTCGATTAATCACATTAATATTTTTTAGCTGTGGTGGTTTTAAATAAGAGATGCAATTCTCAAATTAATTGAGAGATGCAACATCATAGAGAGGGTTTTTGCATGATAGCTTGCTGGGCTCAACCGTGAATAACAGTCAGCTTGGTAAAACCCAAGACGATCAATGTCGGATGTTTAATCCTCTTCTGCAAGTAACATTCCCATATTTGTGAGGTGCTGTTGAGAGATTAAAGTCTTTTACCGATTCTGTCTGACACTACAGTTGCAGTAACACAGGTTAAAACTGCTTGATGTCATGAACTAGTTGTGCACCCACAATATTATCTTACAGTTATGCGCTTTTGAATGTGCAGCGAGGATCGATTTGAAACAGTCCGGTTACGCTGTAATTTTGCGTTCAGGTTGCTCATAAGCAGTTTTGTGATGCTGTGCATTCGAGTCCTGCTTATTTTCTTTCTTACTGTGATAGTTTTGTGCAATAATATATAAAAAGTTATAGTTATTGAGCTTATTTATTTGTTCAATATCCATTAGTCACCATTTTGATGTGCTGCCCTTAATGTCCGTATATTCATGTGAACAGAAGACTAATTATACTAGTTATAGTATAATCCTTATATCCTTAACACTGACTGCTTGATTATTACATTTGGTAGTCTTGCACATCCCTTTATGGGTCCTAATTTAAGAGATCGCTAGTGCTAAGAGCAGCGCTATGCCATAAGTCATATGTGCAAAGTCAGTGGACATGGCCATGAAGTTTTGGTATTTTTGCGCAAGTGGGTTTGGCGAAATTGCTCATATAAGGTGCTAACGGGCTTGGACAAGTTCAATTGAATTCTTCTGCATCCTATTATATAGTCCATTCCCTCATGCACCAGCAATATAAGCAAAGACAGCACGTTGATAAGAATAATGTAAATGGACTGTGTGCAATGAATTAGAAGAATAGAAATATGGACTTACGTTCTTTTGTGCATTAACTGCGTCCTTGTTGAACGTGACACGCTACTGACATAAATCATGGCTAGTATTAACAGTGATTGTATCAGGGGGACTGGGTAGCTCAGTGGTAAAAGACGCTGGCTACCACCCCTGGGGTTCGCTAGTTTGAATCCAGGGCGTGCTGAGTGACTCCAGCCGGGTCTCCTAAGCAACCAAATTGTCTCGGTTGCCAGGGAGGTTTGAGTCACATGGGGTAACTTCCTCAAGGTCACTATAATGTGGTTCAGAAAGGTGGGGCGCGGGGTGAGTTGAGCGTGGATACTGTGGTGGATGGTGTGAAGCCTCCACGCATGCCATGTCTCCGTGGCAACACGCTCAACTAGCCATGTGATAAGATGCGCGGGTTGATGGTCTCAGACACGGAAGCAACTGGGATTCGTCCTCCGCCACACGGATTGAGGCGAATCACTACACAACCACAAGGACTTATAGGCACATTGGGAATTGGGAATTCCGTATTGGGAGAAAAGGGGAAAAAAAACTGTGATTGTATCAGCATGCATCAATTTAATTAATCAAAAAAAGTAACTCAAAATATTTCTAAATTCAAATTACACAAAAATCGTACCTGATCCAAACATTTTACCCTCTCCAACATCTTCCACCGTCCCCTTTTGCAGTGACTTAAAAATCACCCTATGACAACAGGTGGAAAAATACCAATACACATTAGATCATAAATACAACTGTAAATATAATCATTATAATAATTGAAAAATTAATCATCAATTTGATGTTCCACCATACGTTTCAGAGTCATGAATCTCCAAACTGCACATGCATGAACTGAATTTAGACCTTGAGATGTGAAAAATTTGTGGTTTTAGCACTTTTACCTATTTCTCATTACCATAAAATACACCGAAAGATGCTCACTCATGCCCACTTGTGTTTACGCTGACAAGGAAACTGCGCTTAGAATGAGCGCTCTGGCTAAATTGGATAAGACGTAGCGCACAGTTGGGGCGTGTAGCGCTGAGTTTTACACACTTACTAAAATAGAACCCTATAACTGAAACATACCCGAATTAATCGGAATAGAATCAAAATAGAATCGAAATTAGAATCAAATTAGCAAATTTGTATCGATACGCAGCCTTGAGAGAGACCCATGCAGTGACCTAAAGAACATGAAGAACATTTTCATCTGAGTTCTTGATTAAAAGAGGGCTCTCTGCTAATCCTGAGAACCACTGAAGAACCTTTGACCGTGTGTGTTTTCAGTGCAGAACTAAGACAGGGACCATCAGAGTCAATCCCAGTTTAACCTCTCTCCCACTGGGTACCAACCTCT
Organism: Moxostoma hubbsi; assembly: GCA_032164185.1. Classification (NCBI taxonomy): domain Eukaryota; kingdom Metazoa; phylum Chordata; class Actinopteri; order Cypriniformes; family Catostomidae; genus Moxostoma; species Moxostoma hubbsi. Next base: position 37,371,870 of record JAVLUX010000029.1, on the reverse strand, counting down.
CCTGCTCTAGCGTGCCGGACGCTCAGACCGAGTCTCCAGAAACTGCTGCTGTACCGATGCAGAACTGTGTGTGTGTGTGTGTGTGTGTGTGTGTGTGTGTGTGTGTGTGTGTGTTATCTCTGCACTGGCTGTCTACCAGCTCTTTTAGCCCTCATCAGCAGCGGAATACTGACAGCTTTGGAAGTGCTGTGTGTGTGTGTGTGTGTGTGTGTGTGTTGAAGAGAGATAGCTAGAGAGAAAGAGAGAGAGAGAAGTGTAGGTAATCATTTCCTAAGCGACTCCTCGGCATGCAGAAGAGAATACAGAGTGGAAAGGGTTTTTTTCTTTTATCCTAACATACCTTTATCTGAGCGCATTAAAGCACCGAGCAAAATCAATCTTTGAATGAGTCTGAGCGCAGAGAGAGAGAGCGAGCGAGTGAGAGAGCGAAGAACAGAACGAGAATGGGAGGAGAATAAGGTGGGATCTATTTAATTAAAGAGGGAGAAATGGAGAAATTACGGGAATGATATGTTGTCAAATGCAGGGGGACATGCGGAGAAGTAGAGGTGAATGGAGGTGAAGAGAGGGAGGAGATGAAAGAGGAGAGAGATATAAATGGATGGGTGTGTCATGAAAAGAGAATGAAAGAGGAGAGAGATATAAATGGATGGGTGTGTCATGACCTTTGTGTGTGTGTGTGGCAGTAAATGTTTAGAACACACACACGGTGTGTGTGTGTGTGTGTGTGAGAGTGTGTGTGTGAGTCAGAGAGAGAGAAGAGTAAAAGATAGGGAGGGAAATAGAATCAACAGAAACAATGGACTGATAGAAGAGTAAAAGATAACGGTGGATGGAAGGAAGGACGTGTGAAATGGTTCGAGCTGAATTAATTGCGGTTCACCCTTCATTACAGTCCCCAACCGAAATGCTTGAAGGGCATCAACAAAGTGCTTCCTTGCAATGTTGTTACTATTATGATCCATAAACGTAAAAACGCCACTGTTACTCTACAGACAGGGTCTTGGGTTTTTCCAAAACCACTGAACCAAAATGATCAATTGTAACTCCTTCAAGATTTCAAGCTACAGCCACTAAACGCGCCAGTCGTGTTAGACAGACCAATCGATCTGTCTAGCAACACTGTAGCAATAACTAGAACACCCTAAAGACGTCTCGCGACCAGCCAAAATAACCTGGGAATGTCTATTTATCCATCTATCCATCCATCCATCTATCTATCAAGTGACAGTCAGTCTATCTATCAACCTAACTGTCTGTTTATCTTTTTATAATGTCTGTACAACCATCAACAAACCAAGGCTTTGTCAAGTCAATATCAAAGTTGTTATAAAACCTTCCCGATCAAGCTACGTTCAATACAAGATCAGCTCAATTGACAGCATTTGTGGCATAATGTTGATTACCACAAAAATTGGCCCCTTTAACTTGCAAACCTCCGGGTTACAGTGAGGCACTTACAATGGAAGTGAATGGAGCCAATCTGTAAACGTTAAAATACTGTTTTAGGGGGTTTGGGTGGCTCGGCGTGTATTGACGCTGAATAGCACCACTGGAGTCGTGAGTTCGAATCCCAGGGCGTGCTGAGTGACTCCAGCCAGGTCTCCTAAGCAACCAAATTGGCCTGGTTGCTAGGGAGGGTAGAGTCACATGAGGTAACCTCTTCGTGGTCACTATAATGTGGTTCTTGCATTCCGTGAGGCACGTAGTGAGTTGTGCGCGGATGCCGCGGGGAATAGCGTGAGCCTCGTGAGTGCCTCAGTGTAATCTCCATTTGAGTTGAAATAAATTTTTGTGGTAAACAACATTATACCACAAGAACTGTCAATTGAGCTTCACTTGCATTGAACCCAAAAAGTCAAACACACAC
>JAVLUX010000029.1:37350000-37357500 GCA_032164185.1 Moxostoma hubbsi | reverse complement strand
TACTTATCATTATTTACAGGCCTCCAAAATACTCTCCAGCCTTTGCTGAGGACTTTACAGAACTGTTATCAACAATTACCTCAGAGTTTGACTGTTTTGCCATTGCTGGAGATTTTAACATTCACATAGATAATGCAGAAACCAACATGACAAAAGAAATCAAAACTGTTTTAAAAACGTTTGATCTGACTCAGCATGTACATGGACCCACACACAATCATGGACACACTCTAGATTTACTGATCAGTAAGGGTCTAAACATTTCATCAATTGTTATTAAGGATGTAGCACTGTCTGATCATTTCTGTATTTTCTTTGATATATTGATCTCTCCTGCCATTGAAGCTAGATCTGTGTCTGTCAAGAAGAGATGCTTAAATGAGAACACTAGTGTACTATTTATGAAGGCTATATCTTTAACACCAAGAATATCTGCTGACACTGTTGATTTTCTCCTTGATTCTTTTAACTCAAAAGTTAAAAGTGTAATTGATGAAATTGCTCCTGTGAAAGTGAGGAAGAAGAGTGGCAGTCAAAAAGCACCCTGGAGAAACTCAACAGCAGTGCAAAATATGAAAAGACAATGCAGAAAAGCAGAGCGCATTTGGCGGAAGACAAAACTTGTAGTCCATTATAATATCTACAAAGACAGCATCCATGCTTTTAATATGGAACTAGGCAAAGCTAGACAGTCTTTCTTCTCCAATATTATAAACAGCAACTTAAACAACACACGCACTCTTTTTGCGACTGTTGAGAGACTGACAAACCCCCCAAGCCAGATTCCCTGTGAACTGCTCTCAGACAGCAAGTGCAGTGAGTTTGCTTCTTTCTTCTCTGAGAAAATAAATAATATCAGAAAGGTGATCAGCACATCCTTGAGTTGTGCTGGGGTCAGAGAAATCAAACCACAACCTGAGAAAGTGGTTACTTTGTCTGACTTCAAAGAAATTGATGGCAAAATTTTGGAAGAAACTGTACGGCACCTTAAAACATCAACCTGCGCCCTTGATGCACTTCCAACATCTTTTTTCAAAAGTGTGTTCAACTGTTTAGAAGCAGATCTCCTAGAAGTGATAAACTCCTCACTTCTCTCTGGGAGTTTTCCAAACTCCCTGAAAACTGCAGTTGTCAAGCCCCTCTTGAAAAAGAGCAATCTGGATAAGACAATATTAAGCAACTATAGACCGATCTCAAATCTTCCTTTCATAGGCAAGATCATTGAAAAAGTTGTCTTCAATCAACTGAACAAATTCTTGAACTCGAATGGATACTTTGACAATTTTCAATCTGGTTTCCGATCACATCACAGCACAGAGACAGCGCTCATAAAGATAATAAACGATATTCGCTTAAATACTGATACAGGCAAATTATCAGTACTGGTACTACTCGACCTCAGTGCTGCATTTGACACTGTCGATCACACCATACTTCTGGAAAGGCTGGAAAACTGGGTGGGGCTTTCTGGGATGGTCCTAAAATGGTTCAGGTCATACTTAGAAGGGAGAGGTTATTATGTGAGTATAGGAGACCATAAGTCTGAGTGGACGCCCATGACATGCGGAGTCCCTCAAGGCTCAATTCTTGCTCCACTCCTGTTCAACCTGTATATGCTCCCAATTAGCCAAATAATGAGAAAGAACCAAATGGCTTACCACAGCTATGCAGATGACACACAGATCTACTTAGCCCTATCACCTAACGATTACAGCCCCATTGACTCCCTGTGCCAATGTATTGATGAACTAAACAGTTGGATGAGCCAAAACTTTCTTCAGTTAAACAAAGACAAAACTGAAGTCATTGCGTTTGGAAACAAAGATGAAGTTCTCAAGGTGAATGCATACCTTGATGCTAGGGGTCAAACAACTAAAAATCAAGTCAGGAATCTTGGTGTGTCTCTAGAGTCAGACCTTAGTTTCAGTAGTCATGTCAAAGCAATAACTAAATCAGCATACTATCATCTGAAAAATATTGCAAGAATTAGATGCTTTGTTTCCAGTCAAGACCTAGAGAAATTTGTGCATGCTTTCATCACCAGCAGGGTGGATTATTGTAATGGACTCCTCACGGGCCTTCCCAAGAAGACCATAAGACAGTTGCAGCTCATACAGAACGCTGCTGCCAGAATTCTGAGCAAAACCAGAAAATATGAACATATCACACCAGTCCTCAGGTCTTTACACTGGCTCCCAGTTACATTTAGGATTGATTTTAAAGTATTATTACTGGTATATAAATCACTCAATGGGCTGGGACCTCAATATATTGCAGATATGCTCACTGAATATAAACCCAACAGATCACTCAGATCATTAGAATCACATCAGCTAGAAATACCAAGGGTTCACGCTAAGCAAGGAGAGTCTGCTTTTAGCTATTATGCCAGCCGCAGCTGGAACCAGGTTCCAGAAGAGATCAGATGTGCTCCTACAGTAGTCACATTCAAATCCAGACTCAAAACACATCTGTTTAGATGTGCATTTACTGAATGAGCACTGTGCCACTGTGTGTCCCACTGTTTGTACTGTGTTTTATTAGATTTTTTTTTTTAAATTATTCTTATTTTATTATTCTTGTTTTTTTTCTTTTTAATTTCTACTATGTAAAGCACTTTGAATTACCATTGTGTATGAAATGTGCTATATAAATAAACTTGCCTTGCCTTGCCTTGCCTATGATATCTGTCCGTCTTGATCTGCAAAGAGTCTCCATGGTGACCGTGCATGGCTGATTTGTGAGTAGAGAGTGATGTTCAGTCTATAAATAGCTGGAAAGACTGTTCGTCCTTACATTAATTTGTCTGTCGATGAATTAGACAGTAAATCAGGATGGGCAGATTAGCCTCTGATGGGCAGATTAGCCTCTGACAGCTCAAAGCACTGAACAAATCTTTCACAATCTCATATCATTTTTTACAGTGATAAACAGCGATCAGCAACAACATTAAAACCACCTGCCTAATATTGTGTAGGTCCCCCTCATGCCACCAAAACAGCTATTCTTCTCACCACAATTGTACAGAGCGGTTATCCGAGTTACCGTAGACTTTGTCCCTTCAAACCAGCCGCTCAAGTCGCTCACGGGATGTTTTTTTGTTTTTGGCACAATTCTGGAGACTGTTGTGCATGAAAATCCCAAAAGATCAACAGTTACAGAAATACTCAAACCAGCCCGTCTGGCACCAACAATCATGCCACAGTCCCAAATCAATGACATCACTTTTTTTTTTCTCCATTCTGATGGTTGATGTGAACATTAACTAAAGCTCCTGACCTGTATCTGCATGATTTTATGCACTGCTGCCACACGATTGGCTGATTAGATAATCGCATGGCATGATTGTTGGTGCCAGATGGGTTGATTTAAAAAAAAAAAAAAAAATTCCCGATTTGGAGCGCCCAATTCCCAACGCGTCCTAGATCCTCGTGGTGGCGTAGTGGTTCGCCTCAATCTGGGTGGCGGAGGACGACTCTCAGTTGCCTCCGTGTCTGAGACCGTCAATCCGCGCATCTTATCACGTGACTTGTTGAGCACGATACGGCATCCACGCACAACTCACCACGTGCCCCACCGAGAGCAAGAACCACATTATAGTGACCACGAGGAGGTTACCCCATGTGACTCTACTCTCCCTAGCAACTGGGCCAATTTGGTTACCCCATGTGACTCTACCCTCCCTAGCAACCGGGACAATTTGGTTACCCCATGTGACTCTACTCTCCCTAGCAACCGGGCCAATTTGGTTACCCCATGTGACTCTACTCTCCCTAGCAACCGGGCCAATTTGGTTACCCCATGTGACTCTACCCTCCCTAGCAACCGGGCCAATTTGGTTACCCCATGTGACTCTACCCTCCCTAGCAACCGGGCCAATTTGGTTACCCCATGTGACTCTACTCTCCCTAGCAACTGGGCCAATTTGGTTACCCCATGTGACTCTACTCACCCTAGCAACCGGGCCAATTTGGTTGCTAAGGAGACCTGTCTGGAGTCACTCGGCACGCCCTGGATTCAAACTCACGACTCCAGGGGTCATAGTCAGCGCCAATACTCGCCGAGATACCCAGACCCCCCCAGATGGGCTGGTTTGAGTATTTCTGGGATTTTCACACACAACAGTCTCTAGAATTTACTCCGAATGCTGCCAAAATCAAAAAACTTCCCTCCATTAGGTGTTGACAAAGACACAGAAAAGAACTGCTCTAATGAAAACTCAGAAAGTGACTAAAAGAGGAGCATGAACAGTCTGATCCTGTTGAGTTTGTCATTCATAGAGAGCGTTTGCACAACGTTATAAAATGACATCAAAGAACAGACAAACTAACAGTGTGTGTTTGTTGAAATCAGATGTACTCGAGTCCTTTGAAGATTAAACAGTGACTCCCAGAGTCCCGCTCTATCTCTGTGTCTCATAGGAACAGTGTGAATCTCACAAACATGCCAAGAGTGTGTCCAGGTTACTCTCACACACATGCACATACACACATATTGTAAAGGCATTAAAATGCATTCATAAAGTCTCCACAATTATAGTACTTACCCATTCACAGTTACACCTTAGAAATGTATCAGAACATGACCAACATCACATTGTATTAGTAGAACTTATAATGTATCACAGCTATTTTTATTATACAGAACTGTGCAAGAGTTTTATGCACTCGTGAGAAATGTTGCATAGTCTGAAGGACACACTAAAGCTGAAGATATAATTAACCATCTTAAGACAAACACTTTTGTGAGCATCTAATGTGCCGAAGACCGTTGCACCATACTGTATATATTAGGTATGGTCATCTTATTAACAGCTTATTAAAATAAATTGCTTTTGAAACTTTAAGCAGGTCAAAAACATTTATAATGATATTATATATATACCCTAATATATACTGCTTTACATTACAAGTTTTGGGATATTTTTTATTATTTCTTCTTTTGCTTTTAACTTTTTTTTTTTTTTAATCTGCAGAACATGATTTCTGAAGACCAGAAATACACTGAATTGAATATTTCTCTCTCTCTCTCTCTTTCTCTCCGCAGTCTGTTCACAGTATTCTCGCGGTGTCTTCGCGATATTCGGTCTGTACGACAAGCGTTCGGTACACACTTTGACATCGTTCTGCAGCGCCCTCCACATCTCCCTGGTGACGCCAAGTTTCCCCGTGGAGGGCGAGACGCAGTTCGTGCTACAGCTACGGCCGTCCATCCGGGGGGCGCTACTGAGCCTTCTAGACCATTACGACTGGAAACGATTCGTATTCCTGTACGACACAGACCGAGGTAAGAGACACGGACACGGACACGGACATGCTCTGCATGCTTATTGATTGTACCCGTTTGAACGGTGTCTTTTTACGTATAGGAACATGTGTTTAATGGAGCTGAGAGTACTATACGTGTAGTGGTAGAGCTGAAAGCCTCATGAAATTAACCAAAATATTTAGTAAAGAAACATGCAGTGACTCCAGCCAGGTCTCCTAAGCAACCAAATTGGCCCAGTTGCTAGGAAGGGTAGAGTCACATGGGGGTAACCAAATTGGCCCAGTTGCTAGGGAGGGTAGAGTCACATGGGGTAACCAAATTGTCCCGGTTGCTAGGGAGGGCAGAGTCACATGGGGTAACCAAATTGGCCCAGTTGCTAGGGAGGGTAGAGTCACATGGGGTAACCAAATTGGCCCGGTTGCTAGGGAGGGTAGAGTCACATGGGGTAACCAATTTGTCCCGGTTGCTAGGGAGGGTGGAGTCACATTGGGTAACCAAATTGTCCCGGTTACTAGGGAGGGTAGAGTCACATGGGGTAACCAAATTGGCCCGGTTGCTAGGGAGGGTAGAGTCACATGGGGTAACCAAATTGTCCCGGTTGCTAGGGAGGGTAGAGTCACATGGGGTAACCAAATTGGCCCGGTTCCTAGGGAGGGTAGAGTCACATGGGGTAATCAAATTGTCCCGGTTGCTAGGGAGGGTGGAGTCACATGGGGTAACCAAATTGTCCCGGTTGCTAGGGAGGGTAGAGTCACATGGGGTAACCAAATTGGCCCGGTTGCTAGGGAGGGTAGAGTCACATGGGGTAACCAAATTGGCCCGGTTCATAGGGAGGGTAGAGTCACATGGGGTAACCAAATTGTCCCGGTTGCTAGGGAGGGTGGAGTCACATTGGGTAACCAAATTGTCCCGGTTGCTAGGGAGGGTAGAGTCACATGGGGTAACCAAATTGTCCCGGTTGCTAGGGAAGGTGGAGTCACATTGGGTAACCAAATTGTCCCGGTTGCTAGGGAGGGTAGAGTCACATGGGGTAACCAAATTGTCCCGGTTGCTAGGGAGGGTGGAGTCACATTGGGTAACCAAATTGTCCCGGTTGCTAGGGAGGGTAGAGTCACATGGGGTAACCAAATTGGCCCGGTTGCTAGGGAGGGTAGAGTCACATGGGGTAACCAAATTGGCCCGGTTCCTAGGGAGGGTAGAGTCACATGGGGTAACCAAATTGTCCCGGTTGCTAGGGAGGGTAGAGTCACATGGGGTAACCAAATTGGCCCGGTTCATAGGGAGGGTAGAGTCACATGGGGTAACCAAATTGTCCCGGTTGCTAGGGAGGGTGGAGTCACATTGGGTAACCAAATTGTCCCGGTTGCTAGGGAGGGTAGAGTCACATGGGGTAACCAAATTGTCCCGGTTGCTAGGGAGGGTAGAGTCACATTGGGTAACCAAATTGTCCCGGTTGCTAGGGAGGGTAGAGTCACATGGGGTAACCAAATTGGCCCGGTTGCTAGGGAGGGTAGAGTCACATGGGGTAGCCAAATTGTCCCGGTTGCTAGGGAGGGTAGAGTCACATGGGGTAACCAAATTGGCCCAGTTGCTAGGGAGGGTAGAGTCACATGGGGTAACCAAATTGGCCCGGTTCCTAGGGAGGGTAGAGTCACATGGGGTAACCAAATTGTCCCGGTTGCTAGGGAGGGTGAAGTCACATTGGGTAACCAAATTGTCCCGGTTGCTAGGGAGGGTAGAGTCACATGGGGTAACCAAATTGGCCCGGTTGCTAGGGAGGGTAGAGTCACATGGGGTAACCAAATTGTCCCGGTTGCTAGGGAGGGTAGAGTCACATGGGGTAACCAAATTGGCCCGGTTCCTAGGGAGGGTAGAGTCACATGGGGTAACCAAATTGGCCCGGTTGCTAGGGAGGGTAGAGTCACATAGGGTAACCTCCTCGTGGTGGTGATTAGTGGTTCTCTCAATGGGGCGTGTGGTGAGTTGTGTGTGGATTGTGGAGAGTAGCATGAGTCTCCACACGCTGTGAGTCTCCTAAGCAACCATATTGGCCCGGTTGCTAGGGAGGGTAGAGTCACATGGGGTAACCTCCTCGTGGTGGTGATTAGTGGTTCTTGCTCTCAATGGGGCATGTGGTGAGTGACTCCAGACAAGTCTCCTTAGCAACCAAATTGGCCCGGTTGCTAGGGAGGGTGGAGTCACATGGGGTAACCTCCTCGTGGTGGTGATTAG
>JAVLUX010000029.1:37337500-37340000 GCA_032164185.1 Moxostoma hubbsi | reverse complement strand
ATAAAAAGATTGCAAGGGAAAGCAAACAATGGCGAGGGAAATCAAGACTTTACAAGGGAAATGTGAGCGCAGCGTAGTTCTAGCGGGAAGACTAGCAGCTGTACATCATTACACCATTAGCCGTGTAACTCCTAGCCAATCACATGTAAGCCGTTGCTTTATAAGTCTGCTCACAATCGATCACATTGCTGTTTCAGTGTGCAAACGTGGCAACCTCCTCCACCCCACCACCACTGGTTGTGTCCCATCCTACATGGGGGTAGGCTCCTCGAAGGAGATGGCCAAACTATAAATATATAAAAATATAAAATGTATTGCGAGGAAACAGAATTTGGGAGGGAACACAAAACGTGTTATGAGGGAACGCAAAACATATTGCTAGGGAACACAAAACATATTGCGAGGGAACACAAAACGTATTGCGAGGGAACACAAAACGTATTGCGAGGGAACACAAAATGTATTGCGAGGGAACACAAAACGTATTGCGAGGGAACACAAAACGTATTGCGAGGGAACACAAAACGTATTGCGAGGGAACACAAAACGTATTGCGAGGGAACACAAAATGTATTGCGAGGGAACACAAAACGTATTGCGAGGGAACACAAAATGTATTGCGAGGGAACACAAAACGTATTGCGAGAGAACACAAAATGTATTGCGAGGGAACACAAAACGTACTGCGAGGGAACACAAAACGTGTTATGAGGGAACGCAAAACATATTGCTAGGGAACACAAAACGTATTGCGAGGGAACACAAAACGTATTGCGAGGGAACACAAAATGTATTGCGAGGGAACACAAAATGTATTGGTAGGGAACACAAAACGTATTGCGAGGGAACAGAAATTGAGAAGGGATGCAAACATATTGCTAGGGAACACAAAACATATTGCGAGGGGACGCAAAAGTACTGCTAGGGAACACAAAAAATATTGCGAGGGAACACAAAAAGTATTGCGAGGGAACACAAAAAGTATTGCGAGGGAACACAAAACATATTGCGAGGGAACACAAAACATATTGCGAGGGAACACAAAACATATTGCGAGGGAACACAAAACATATTGCGAGGGAACACAAAACATATTGCTAGTGAACTCAAAAAGTATTGCGAGGGAACACAAAAAGTACTGCTAGGGAACACAAAAAGTACTGCTAGTGAACTCAAAAAGTATTGCTAGGGAACGCAAAAGTACTGCTAGGGAACACAAAAAGTATTGCGAGGGAACACAAAACGTATTGCTAGGGAACGCAAAAGTACTGCTAGGGAACACAAAAAGTATTGCGAGGGAACACAAAACGTATTGCTAGGGAACGCAAAAGTACTGCTAGGGAACACAAAAAGTATTGCGAGGGAACACAAAACGTATTGCGAGGGAACGCAAAAGTACTGCTAGGGAACGCAAAAGTACTGCTAGGGAATGCAAAAAGTATTGTGAGTGAACACAAAAAGTATTGCTAGGGAACACAAAACGTATTGTGAGTGAACACAAAAAGTATTGCTAGGGAACACAAAACATATTGCGAGGGAACACAAAAAGTATTGCGAGTGAACAGGACTTGGGAGGGGATGGAAAGAATGCAACACGTGTTGTGAGGGAACACAAAACTATTTCAGAAAATAAAACAGCCCATCTAAGAGGCTCTGTAATTTTCAGACTATTTTAAATTTACAGGAAAGCATAAAATTTTAAGAGAATCTAGTTGAGCATAGATCTCATAAACATGTTTATTGCTTGTGGCCTGAATGATAACACATCCGGTTTAATGGCACAGACATCTGAAAGTAACTCCATCCCCCTCTTGGGTACGGAGGTTTGTAACAGTCACGCAAGAATGCACATTAAGTGTGTTTAATGAGACGCTCGCAGTGCATTGGCCAAACATTTGGGTCTCCGTTTGCATACTTGTGCAGAGTTTGAGCAAATGTGTGACAGTTACAGTGTTTTAGCGCCGCAATGATGCTTAAAACAAGAGCAGCATCGGGAGTCATCGCTCAGATCTCGGCACGTCTGATCAATGAACTCCGCTATAGGGGGCGTGTTTGATAGTTGCATGCTCCGTCTGTTGCATTCCTGCACTCCTCTGGCAGACATTTAAGGTTTTCATCTGTCTGCCTGACAGAAGACTTGGCAAATACAAGCAGACAGGCACACACAAGCCGCATCGCAGTTGGACATAGTCAGGCACAACATCAACAGAATGTTCTCTCTACATGCACCGCCAACATGCGCCATCTTCCTTGAACAGATGTGGAATTTGCATCACCATCAAGAGAGAAAAGACACTGTGTGATTATATTTAAGACCCATAACCAGGTCCATATATTTAAAGGGGAAGTGTGTGATTTCTGTACCACAAACATGACCAAACGGCTTTGTTGAACATACAGTATATACAGATTCAATTTACAAATCATTAAAAATCAGCATTGAATAAAAAGAAGGAAATTCCTGCTTGTAATTTCTCTCTGAATGCTTTATATATTTCTC
>JAVLUX010000029.1:37320000-37325000 GCA_032164185.1 Moxostoma hubbsi | reverse complement strand
AGGGGCTGTAGCCTTTAGCCTCCTTGTTAGCGCACCCACCTCCCATGCCATCCCGTACGGAGCAGGTAGAGCAGGAGCGTCATACTAGCTATAAACACATCGACCGTTTATCTTTGACTAACTATTTATCTATTCGAACTGTAAGTCTGCTATGACAGTTGATGACCTAAAAGAGAAAACTGACCATAGAAGAAGACAATATACACTAATGCCCACTAAAGCACCCCTTGTGGTATTGCTGAGAATGCACCTGCGTTGCGTTAGGTAGTTTTTGGAACACATTATTGTGTAATATTGAGCTTGTGTAGCTAGTGTTTTGCATTGAGTGTTTCGAGTCCAACACCTGGCTCAAGCACATAAGATAAATGTTTGCGAAACACCTTGTAGTATCTCTATACAGTGAACAGGATGGAGCTTGTCAGGCTAGGCTGTCATGGTGACAGGATACCGAAATTGTATTTTTAAGCCCATGCACATCAAGTCACAGCCCTACAAAGAATCCTGGTCTCTTTTACTCGCTTCTGATGTGAATTTCACCCTTGATCTCACAGAGTGGCTAAATATATGGCAGAGTGGCTGCTGAGGTGTGTGTAAGGAGCGGACAACATGTACAGGTCTTAAATGCTTTTCCTTTATCGAGCTAGAGTCCTAACAGTTTAATCATTAACCATTCGGCACACATAGATTTTTGCCCATTACACAGATTTTGTGTTGCATTTAAACACCTTTACCAGTGTTGGGCGCATGACTGTTTACATAGTGACTTCAAATGCAGAGAATAACCTGATGATTTCAGATGTCATGTAAACATGGTTTTCTCTCGTTGTCAAAATGTGACACACACACACACATTTCACAGCTTCACATTTCATGGCAGAGTGGACTGGCAATCTGGCATACCGGGCATTATCCCGGTGGGCCGACGCACTTTAGGGCCGATCATGGGCGGACTAGCTAGCAGGAGAACCGAGCGGTTCTGGGCCACGATCTGGGCCGCGATCAGCAAAAATGAGCCGCCGCGTTATGCAGAAAAGGACAGCGAACACCCCCCCCTCCCTCCCCCCTCAACAACTTTTTGGGCCAGTTGCCATGTGAAATCCAGGGCTGATTTCCCTCCCAGTCCAGCCCCGTATCAGGCTATAAACCCTCCAAAAATTGGCCCTCATTCACTTCCATTGTAAGTGCCTCACTGTAACCTCGATATGTGCTTATTTTAAAGAAAAGGTCATCATGCCAACTTCAACTTCATGCCACAAATGCTGTCGATGGAGCTCAACTTGTATTGAACCCGACTATTCCTTAAAAAAATTTAAAATAACCAAATAGCTTCTAAGCCATTGGGATTTGTGGACCTTTCATGTCCCAATAGCAACTTAGTAAGTAAGGGTTGCAAATGCTGTTTCATGTCAACTTAAGATGTTATAATCAAACAATGCATGCAGAAACAAACGGGGCGATTCTTCCTATAAATAGACACATTAATTAATCCAATGAGAGTTCCCAAATCGATCAAGCGTAAGTGTGACAGATGCACAACATCAGATATGTGTGTGTGTGTGTGTGTGTGTGTGTGATGAAAACAGTAAGTGAATGTGTGTGTATGTAAGTGTTTGCGTGTGTAGTTTGATGGCTATAGACATGTGGGCTCCAGGCGGAGAGTGACACAGAAAGATGGCTGAGTAAGTGAGAGCTGTAATTAGTGTAACTCCAGTCTGAGGGGACGAGAGGCGCGTTCCTTCTATGTAATGTTCATTAACTCCACGCCTGCAGAAAGCAGCCTATTGATCTATACTGACTCCTGTGAGAACACAACGATCAGCTCATCCATGGGAATAAACCATGCCAGCCACACACACATTCAACACGGCACTCTTCTATCTATGTTTCGATCCATCCATTCTTTCCAGACTGATCTCATGAAAATGACGGGACCATTCCGACATTTTTTCGAGATTATATTATGTGGTTCCCAGGGCTGTGAGACATGACTAAATAAGTACAGAACTGTGCAAGAGTTTTATGCACTTGTGAGAAATGTTGCATAGTGAGGATGTCTTCAAAAATAATTACATAAATAGTTTTCATTTATCAATTAATGTCATACAAAGTCCAGCAAACATACAAAAGATCCTAACCTGATGGCAAACGGCACGCGTTATATTTAAAAAGTTATATTATAAAAAGTTATATTTTCTATGTTAATCAAGAGTTTTTGTCTTAACCAGCAGTGACGAGCGACGGGACACTCTATCGATCACTTATTTTATATTTTCATCATCATCCGAGTAACTCCGTCCTCTGTGAACTGGCACAGGTCCAAAAACTTCAAATAAAATAAGGCTGGGCATAGAAATGCATCCATTCTTGGACTACAAACTCTTCGGACATGTTTAGTAAGTTCTGTTCTCTGTTTTCTGTGCAGTTGTGTTTTGTTCTGTTGTCACAATCGCTGTGGAGGACCTGATTTTGATAAACAAAATTGGTTTTCTGTTGAACGCCCCCAATGTCGCGAGGGGGCGTGAACTGTTGCTCTCGTGCCCTATCATAAACGCGTGTGCACAGGAGATCGGAACGGTCTGTAACATTTTAACTAAATTATAAATTTGATTTCAGTTTGTTTTGCACCAAATTTTATCGTATATTTTCGCAACAATCATGAGTCTCATGAATAATTAATTAGATTTCTGAATGATACTATTGTGTCCTTTTGAAGCTTGAAGAGGTGGTCACTATAAACTGCCACTGTATGACATCACTGAGCACATTTTCTCCCTTTGTGTTCAGAAAAAGAAAGAAAGTCACATAGGGTTATAACAACACAGGGGTGAGTAAACAATGACTGAATTTACATTTTTGGATGAACGGATGAGCGTTAAGATGGCCCCCAGCCGCTTTAAACTCTATGTGAGAAACATAGAGAGAGAGAAAAGCTGCGGCTTGCTCCCATGCTTGGCACAATAAAAACACAAGCGTGATGTTTCTATGACACTTTGGGCTCACATGTGGACTCGTGTGCTCTTCAGGACTCGTATCTCGGTCCATTTGCATCGCAAGTGCATCACTCTATCAGTCGAGCTACTGCACAATTTGATCACACTCGAACAAGCTTGTAAATGTAGTTATGTAATGCAAACGCTAAAAGAAGTCATGCACTATTATAAAAGTGTTTAGATGACAATAGATAGCGTTGTGTGTGAGGAACGGGGTGAAAAGAAGTGTTCATAAACTGATAATTGTGTGAAATTGAATATAACTTGTTGTAGCGCCTCTAGTGATCATTTCACCAGGAAACTGCCGCTAAATGTACAATGACCCACGTTATGTAAAAATGTATGTATAGTAACTAGGGCTGTCAATCGATAAATTTTTTTTATCAGATTAATTACATCGCGATTAATCGCATATACAAATATTTGCTGAGAAAGCCCCTCATATAACAATAATTCAAAATATAATGATGAAATAATTATACATAGTTATCTTTAAATATTTCAAATTATATATATTTCTGTATATATATATATATATATATATATATATATATATATATATATATATATATATATATATATATATATATACAGAAATATATATAGTCGATATAACACGTTATTTCAGTGTGATTCATTTTAACAAAAAATAACGTTAAAAAAATGTACGCAATTAATCGCATGCCCACGGACCATAATAAGGAAGATTCCTGAGAAAGCTTGTAGTACCGCCTGTTTACTCCAGGGGGCAGTAAGTGACACTTCAGCTGTATGAGCAACACACAGTTTATACAGTGAAGAAACACTTCAGCAGAACAACACAAACATGCGTTACATTCTTGCGTTCAAAACACTTGGTGCGCAAATCCGATCTAAGGAATCTCAAGATGTGTTTAATGATTAACTTATGATCAATAATATGATAGTAAAATATACATTGTATTCTAAAGCAGCTTTTTGTTTTGTCTTATCAATGATGAACTCTTCTGCCACAAGAATGTAATGCATTTTAATAATATGAATATTTTTTTATTTTATATATATAATTTTTACATATTTAAAGATAACTATGTATAATTATATATTGATATAAATATGTATATTAATTATATATTGAATTATTGTTATATGAGGGGCTTTCTCAACAAATATTTGTATATGCAATTAATCGCAATTAATTAATCGGGACACCATGCAATTAATTTGATTATACATTTTTTATCGATTGACAGCCCTAATATATATATATATATATAAAAAATGCAAAATATTCCACAATATTTCACAAGTGAATTTGTCAATCAGTTGGAGATTTATTATGAGGGCTTGTTTAAGGACACGTCAATGAACACCTGCATCAGACATGCTTGTGTAGCGTCATAAACATAAATTTGTCACTGTGTCAAGTTAAATATAGTTTAATACTTACTTTTGATCCCTTAGATCAGATTTGCGCTCAAAATGTTTTTAACTCAAGAATGTAACGCATGTTTGTGTTGTTCTGCTGAAGTGTTTCTTCACTTACTGCCCCCTGGAGTAAACAGGTGGTACTACAAGCTTGCATTTCACTACCCTGTCATTAACAAAATATTCCATGTTATTTTCAATTCAACATTCAAAGAATAGAATGCGATTATTCATTCTAAAAATGTAGCACTTTTGTTTTGTCTGTTTAATGTCTGAATGATTCAATGTTTCTCTTTATAGAATGATGTTTGTGTTGAACTTGTTTGTTGTTGCTCTGCTAATACAGTACCATTTCATTTAATCAGTATTGGAAAGCATTAGCAACAAGCCTGTCGATTTGCATAACTAAATATCTTTAGTCTCTATCTGTTTGTGTATCGAGAGTTTATCTGTATAATTCAGTGTAAACTTTGTTTAGTGGGAAAAATTCAAATAAATTTTGTGATTTTTATTTGACAAAAACCTGTCAGTCATGTTGTTGTGCTTCAGATATCCAATATGTTAACATGACACAAATGCAAAGACTATATAATTTAACATTTA
>JAVLUX010000029.1:37290000-37315000 GCA_032164185.1 Moxostoma hubbsi | reverse complement strand
TGAGTGACTTTAACAAGAGCCAGATTGTTATGGCCAGATGACTGGGACAGAGCTTCTCTGAAACGGCAAGGCTTGTTGGGTGCTTCCAGTCAACAGTGGTGAGTACCTACTAACAGTGGTCCGAGGAGGGGCAAGCTACAAACCGGCGACAGGGTGTTGGGCACCCAAGGCTCATTGAAGTACGACGGCAACGAAGGCTATCCCGTCTGGTCTGAACTGACTGAAGGTCTACTGCGGCACAAGTCACAGAAAATGTTAACGATGGTTACGGGAGGAATGGGTCACAACACACGGCGCATCGCACCCGGCTGCGTATGGGGCAGCAGAATGGTCAAAGTGCCCATGATGACCTCTGTCCACCATCGAAAGTGCCCACAATGGGCACGCAAACGTCGGAAATGGACCTTGGAGCAGCGGAAGACGGTCGCCTGGTCTGATGAGTTCTGTTTTCTTTTACATCATGTGGACGGCCGTGTACGTGTGCACCGTTTACCTGGGGAAGTGATGGCACCAGGATGCACTGTGGGAAGGCAACAAGCCGGTGGAGGGAGTGTGATGCTCTGGGCAATGTTCTGCTGGGAAACCCTGGACCTCAATTTGGCACGTGCTACCTACCTAAACATCATTGCAGACCAGGTACACCCCTTCATGGCAATGGTATTCCCTGATGGCAGTGTCCTCTTTCAGCAGGATAATACACCATGCCACACTGCACACATGGTTCAGGAATGATTTGAGGAACATGATGAAGAGTTCAAGGTGTTGCTCTAGCCTCCAAATTCCCCAGATCTCAATCCGATTGAGCATCTGTGGGATGTGCTGGACCAATACGTCCAATCCACGGCGGCTTCACCTTGCAACTTACAGGTCTTGAAGGATCTCCTGCTGCTAATCTCTTGGTGCCAGATACCACAGGACACCTTCAGGGGTCCTGTAGTGTCCATGTCTCGGTGGGTCGGCACTGTTTTGGTGGCACGTGACGGGCCAACAGCATATTAGGCCGGTGACCATCATGTTTTGGCTCATCAGTGTATAGCCTTAAACACCGAACCCCACCCCTATGCCTAAATCTATGTCACCAGTTTTTCAAAAATATAAAAGATCAATAATGGGCAAAAATACTTAAGGTACTAAAACCAAAGTGGGCATTTACAACTGAGCTCTACGTCCACTCATCAACTGACTGGTCAAGCACAACAGACTAGTCCAGAGTCATGCTTTATTCAGTAGTGACTGCTCCATGTTATAAAATAGTATAAAACGTTTGGGTAAAATGTTAATTATGAGCCTTGAGTTCCTCATGGGGTTACAGGAGAAGAACAGTATAACATTTTGCAAATAAAAACCTACTCGGCTTCAGAACAGTCTATCGAACCTGTGTCTTAAGGCGCAAAGACGTGCTTCATAGATTTTTAATTTGGCCTCTCTCTGGCAGTAGCATGGTATTACTTTCTCTGTTTCTGAAGGGCTCTAATTAAATCTGGATGCCAAATAACTTCATGTATTCCAATAGGCACTGGGAGGGCCAAAGATTGCCCCACTTCCACTGTGACCTTTCACTGGTATTAAACCACTGAGCCCGTGTAAATATTACTGTACACAAGTCCCTTGGATGCCCAAGAGCTTCTATTCATTGATAAAACCATCTCGATTCACAACTGCTTGAATTCTGTCTTATCATAAGCATGCAACTACAGGATGGGCACAATTCAGAATTTAAGAATTGGCTCACTTTCAATTCACTAGTAAGAATTTTAATTGGATTGGCCACATTGCACAGGATGTTAAATTGGAATGACAGGAATTGTGGCTATACTTTTGAAACTTTAATGTTTATGGACTGGCCCCAATGACTTCCATTGTAAGTGCTTTACTATAACTGTGATTTTTTTTGTGTTTTATTTTTTTATTAAATGAGGGGCGAGTCTAAATTTTTTTTGTGGTAATCAACATTATGCAACAAATGCTGTCGATTGAGCTTAACTTGCATTGAAACTGGAACATTCGTTTAAATTACACTTGTAATTACAATTTGAAGGACGTGAAACATGTAAACTGTAAACATCATAATCCAAGATGGCGGCCACTGTAATGGGCAGAGTTGTAATGTAAGGGGTCCATTTGAATCAACAAGAGGAGAGTAATCATCCCCAAAAAACAATGGTGTCTCTAGGACAAACCGTTTAAAAGATACACGCAAAAGAAAAGTCCATTTTTGAACTGGTGGTGGCGCTATGGAGTTTGTCCTAGAGGTCCCAAATTTGCTATGGGGACTATTCATGACCACCCCTATAAGTGTGCCAAATTTCATCATTTTCCTATGAATGCACATAACCACTCTTCACTGCTGTAAATTTCATTTGAAAGGAAATGTCTGACTTTAACAAAGAGAAAAGGAATTGTTGAATACAAATTGGGCTGTAATTGACGAGACATGCGAACGCCACAGCACAGAAACTTTTTTTATAAAACTGCCCAATTGAAAGCACTTTACATTTAATAGGCATTCCCTTTCGGCCACTTTATCTCAGTGGCTGTTACTGTGCTGATTTTATAAAGACCTTCACCTCAGTACAGGATTCATGAGATTCTGATGACCTCAAAAATTAATGGGTCAGACTGATCCAGTGTTCTACACTTTAGAAACATTTCCTTTCATACCGCAGTTCAAGTAGTGTCTCTTCAATATAAATATAAGTATTTGGATACACTTATTGCATTTTAAACCTTCAATGTTCCTCTCTGTCCTAGAAAGCGGAAATTGCTGTGGCCCCTTTAACGATTACTCTGGTCCGGGAGGAGGTGATTGATTTCTCCAAGCCCTTCATGAGTCTGGGTATCTCTATTATGATCAAGAAACCGCAGAAGTCCAAACCGGGTGTCTTCTCCTTCCTGGACCCTCTGGCCTACGAGATCTGGATGTGCATCGTGTTCGCGTACATTGGCGTGAGCGTGGTGCTCTTCCTGGTCAGCCGCTTCAGCCCGTACGAGTGGCACACCGAGGAGCCCGAAGAGGGCTCCGATGGTCCGCCCAGCGACCAGCCCCCCAATGAGTTTGGTATCTTCAACAGTCTCTGGTTCTCCCTCGGCGCCTTCATGCAGCAGGGCTGCGACTTCACACCCAGGTAAGAAACCAGAATGATCTGGCTCGTAAAGAGGGCTTTCCATCTTTCTCCATCTCCGTGTCTCACCGCAGAATTATACTGCCATGCTAATCATGCTAATCAACAGGGCCCTCTATACAAGTTTTTGGGAACACTTGACAAAGTTCTATTCATTTATATTAGTTAATGCATAAGGTGTCTGTAACAGGATAAGGATGGCAAGGAGGAGGTGAGATCTGGCTGAACAGTAAACATAAAGTTTTAGTCCTCCAGTTTTTGGCGGAGGGCCGCAGTTCCTCCGGCTCTCGGCAGCTGGCAGCGACCCCTCCGTCCCCAGGCAGACAGCCGCATCTGCTCCCCTGGTGGATAGCAGCGGCGAGGACTCCATGACCGTGCATCCCTCCTCCCTCCCGGGTTTTGGCACCACTGTAACAGACGGGAACTGGCTGAACAGTAAAAATAAAGTTTTAATGTCAAACTCAACTTAAAACCAACAAAAACATTCATGCAGAACGGCCGTGTCTCTCTCTCTCGATCCGGCGTCTCTGGCCACCCCTTATCACGCTCTACCTCTGATCAGCTGATTCAGTGCCAACCGTGCTTCATCACGGCCCGGCCACACCCTCGTCACAGTGTCACAGCATTAATTAATCTTGGTTAATTTTGTTAACTTAGAAATATATTCCATTTAATTGTTGTTAGTTCAGACTGCATTAACTAATGGTAACATATGCCATTTTTAATATTTAAAAGGTATTAGTATATGTAGAAATGTACATTAATAATGCTAATAAATGTATTGTTCAGTGTTAACTATTGCATTAACTACTTTTAACATACATAATTTTTTATGTACCGTAACATTACCAGTTACCATTTTTACTTCATTTACTTAAGATATTGCCCAACGATTTTCATTTTTTCATTTCTTAATTTTATCAGTCTTGGTTATTGTTCATTTATAAATATATTACTGTACGTTGTTGTTAGTACAGACTGCATTAAAGTTAGCTTAAACAAAAATGTATATGTCAAAATTAGGTTAGGGTAAAGGTTATACAAACTTTTCTCCATTTACAAAAGCCATGTCCACAACAAGTATGCCATTTGTAATGTTTATATTTGCCCGATGATCCTGTTCTTATTTTGTTAAGCTTCAGTTTGACTGGCTGCCAAAATGAGGCTTTGTGATAAGGTTTGGGATTGATGCTGTTTTCACATATCGATAATCAGAATATTTACCCGATGATTATCTATATACTTTATACACAATATTGGAGTGGTGGTGGCGTAGTAGGCTAAAGCACATAACCTGTAATCAGAAGGTTGCTGGTTCGATCCCCACAGCCACCACCATTGTGTCCTTGAGCAATGTATATATATATATATATATATATATATATATATATATATATATATATATAGAAATTGCATAATAAAAATCAACATTTCTAATCGTTCAATTTGTGCAGTTTCACCAGTTTCATACACTAACCTGCAAACTCAACAATGTCATTCTTGAAGTACAAAATTCATTCTTGAAGTACAAAAATCTTTGTAACTTTGGACTGCCACCGGCTCATAATGAGTTTGAGATATCTGAGTCTTGTCCAAGCCACAACAGCCTTCAGCACACGTTATGTCGCCCCCTTGTGGTCTCCCAAAGCTACTACATCAGACTACATTGGATGTAATGCAACTGGCAGTGAATTGAAAGCACACAGATTCAGCTTCTAATTAAAATATTGGCTGATGTTAATATATCGATGCCTCAAAAATATGTTGATACAATAACATGCTGATCAAGAATTGTTATATTGATATTTTATTAAATTCCTAGTTGCAATACATGGGAGGGAATCTTTGGGGCTAAAGTTGATTTTATCAACCCTATTCGCTTTCAAAGCAATGAGTTAAATGGACCCAAAATTTAAACAATAACGTTTAATAGTTGTAAAATCTCCTACTTTGATCCAAGGTGTTTCGAGTGGGTAAACAGGCATTCACACTGATTGTGACTTGCAGCAATGAAGTGACCCGAAGTCTTTATTTTCAATGAGAGGTTGCGATTTGAGGCGACCTAAGCAAATGAGAACAACTTTATGCTAATATGACAATGTAGTGATTACCAATAGGAATGCAAACAGCAAAGCTAATGTGATCCGCCACTTGAACAGCTGGATGTTGCATTTCGAGTAGGAATTTTGACAACAACCTGTCGACATCCTGCGATGCACTTGTGGCCAGTGTGAACGGCATTTAAGTGAGCAGTTTATCAATATTTACATTTACATTTACATTTATGCATTTGGCAGACGCTTTTAACCAAAGTGACTTACAGTGCACTTATTACAGGGACAATCCCCCCGGAGCAACCTGGAGTTAAGTGTCTTACTCAAGTGCACAATGGTGTTGGCAATTGGAATCGAACCAGCAACCTTCTGATTACAGGTTATGTGCTTTAGCCCACTACACCACCACCACATCGAGCTATATCCCTCCAATAGGTCTGTTTTGTGCTCTCTGGTAATGCACGTCCCAGTGATGCATGACATTGTCTCCTCTGTGAACTGTCAAAGGTATAAAAAAGAATCATTCCTTTTCCTTTATCTGCGCTGACCCAATGGTTCCCCGGAAAACGAATCACAAAATTGAAGTGCCACAGTGCCGATTGTGGCCAGTAAGAAACCGCAGGCTCACCGTCACTGCTGCCTTCAAGACAAACATTAAACTTTCATCCTTGCAGCGGCATGGCAGAAAATCTCACTTTATTTTTAGAATATTTATAAGAATATAGCATTTTATTATTGATAACTGGAGACTGCAACTCAATGAAAAATTAATATCCGGTGTCCAGGGAAAGGCAAAGCCACTGAACTGCACAAATGACCTGAGCTAGGCCAACAAAAAATAAAAAAAAGAGCAATAATAAAATATAAAACAGAAAAAGAGGTAGAAACGTTGTGAATAAAGTGAAATGCCAGTTGGACTACTATAACAACATGTTTTCACACCCTTTCTTATGAAACATTTATGCTGCTCTATCATACGTGTTTGTGTGTGTGTATATTGTTGCATAAACGGTTTGCAACACCACACTTGTGCCCTTGGAGTTTACATTTGACCATTGCAACTAGAGGTCAACCGATAGTGGATTTTGTCATATCAATATCGATATCAAAGGTGCCGGGAAAGGCTGATAACTGATTAATCGGATGCTAGATTTTTTTAGCGATTTAAAGAATGATAAACGTTTTCTTAGTCTTTCCGTACTATGACATATTCAGATATAGAGGCTACAAGAGTCTAAAATGACTTTAGCATTTTATTTTGCTACCAAAATCCCAATAATCACCAGAAAAAGTGCGATTTAGTGCATAATGCAAGACCTGAAGTACACCGGCGACTCCGTTACAATGCTCAAGTATATACCAAATTAAGCTTTTTATAGCCTTTATATTCACCGGATGAAGAGTTTTGTGTATATATATATATATATATATTTCCCCAGATGAGGCATATTGATGAGGAATTTAATCGGCAGAAATCTTCGCAGATAAACCGTTGTTCCAAAATGCAACTATCGGTACAGATTAATCGGTAAAACCAATATATCAGCCCACGTCTAATGGCAACCATAGTTCCCGCCAAAATACCAAAACTACTATTGCAATTGTCCATTGTTAGGGTAAGGAATTTCGACAAACCCTACATTTTCAAATTTAAAACTATAGAGTAATATTCTACTATTTTTAACCCATTCATATGTGTGTGATCAGTGTCGTACGTTTACGAAAATCACTACAAAAATGAAGTCTGATGTCTGCTTTGCTGTTGCCAAACTTTGAGCGCTTGAACTTTCGTGGGGTGCTGTGGATGTTTTCAGGGTCACGGTAACGGTCCTTCTGCTGTGTTCAGCAAGCGTCTTGCATATGTGTTTGTGTGTGCGCACAACTCAATCAATGGCGAGAGAGATCTGAACATTTACCTGACAGTGGCTAATAACAGACATTTTTAGTCACATAGTGCAAAATTTGTTGCATATGCAAGTGATTTACTCACATTGTGTGTTTGTAGGAATCAGTAACGGGATTGTTTGTTTAGATAGCGATTAATCGGAAAGTCTATATTTTTTACCCAATCCTAAAAATGTTTATATCTTTCATATGTGTGTGTGTGTGTGTGTGTATGAGTACGTGTGTGTGTGTGTGTGTGTATGAGTGTGCGTGTGTATGAGTATATGTGTGTGTGTGTATGTGTGTGTATGAGTATGTGTGTGTGTGTGTGAGTACGTGTGTGTGTATGAGTATGTGTGTGTGTGTGTGTGTGTGTGAAAGTGTGTGTGTGTGAGCGTGTGTGTGAAAGTGTGTGTGTACGTGTGTGTGTGTGTTTGTGAGTATGTGTGTGCGTGTGAGTATGTGTGTGTGTGTGAGTGTGTGTGTATGTGTGAGAGAGTATGTGTGTCCGTGTGTGTGTGTGTGTGTGTGTGTGAGAGAGTATGTGTGTGAGTGTGTGTGTGTGTGTGAGTGTGAGAGAGTATGTGTGTCCGTGTGTGTGTGTGTGTGTGTGTGTGTGTGTGTGTGTGTGTGTGTGAGAGAGTATGTGTGTGAGTGTGTGTGTGTGTGAGTGTGAGAGAGTATGTGTGGGAGTGTGTGTGTACGTGAGAGAGAGTATGTGTGGGAGTGTGTGTGTGCATGTGTGAGAGAGTATGTGTGTGTGTGTCAGAGTATGTGTGTTAGAGAGAGAGTGTGTGTGTGTGTGTGTGAGAGAGTATGTGTGTGTCTGAGTATGTGTGTGTGTGTGTTGGGTGCATTTGCTCCATCTGTAAATCTGTTTTCACCTGCAGAGCATTCTCTCTCTCTCTCTCTCTCTCTCTCTCTCTCTCTCTCACACACACACACACACACACACACACACACACACACGCGCGCGCGCGCACACTGATAAGAAACCTGTCACTGAGTGTTTCTGCAAGGTTAATGGTGTCAGTATGAAAGCTTAGATATTTTCAGAAACAGTGGAACTGGCATTAGCATTAGCCTGGTCAGCAGCTCTGTGCATTAAAGGACATTACAGATCCACACTTTTACAGGGAAACTCTTTTAGTGCGCACACGCACGCACACTTGCACGCCTACTCATTCTCAGACATTACCCAGGAAACATGAAAATAGACTTTTCAAATAAACGCTCTCTCGTGTCACGTGAACTTTTTAAACTGTCATTAGAATGAACTCTGTTACATTGTGGCACTTTTAGAGTTAAAGAAACATTTCAATTTCTTTGAATAGCCTAAATGTTCCTGTACTTATTTGGCGTGATTAATCAGTGCACGTTACTGTAAAGAAAAATGTTCGATTTCAAAAGCATTCATCGAAATGTAGGAAATTTCTTCGCCTCTGAAACTACTTTTCTGTACACGTTGATGTAATCAAAGTCATGTGCTGTAAGTGAGGATCATTAATATTAAACAACATCATCATAGCTCACTTTTCACCATTCAGTCTAATCCAAACGGCTCCGAGTTTCATTGTTTTCAGAAATATGTTTTTTGTATTCGCACCTGGTTAGGACACAGTGTAATGGAAGTTAATGCATTGCAAATGCCGTTAAATGTCGTCTTAAATAAGTTAAATACACACACCCTCTCATTCAACCACATCTATGCATTTTGTACCATATAGTAATTGTTATTCTACACAGATGTCCACTAAATAATTGAATGAATGTGTGTAAATACCAGCTACAGCAAATTGATTTTCCGTTATGAAGTCTAACATGGGATGAGAGATCATGCTAAGGAGGAACGAATAGTTGCCTTTCAATTTCTTATGCTTGCTCGGTTACTGCCTCTCTCTTTCATCTTTTCTTCACGGACATCAAGACAATCCATCAAAATCTCCTGCTGCAGTTTGAATTAGGCTGTCAATCAGACAGACAGAGAGAGAGAGAGTGAGAGAGAGAGAGAGAGAGAGAGAGAGAGAGAGAGAGAGAGAGACAGGAAATGAAAACTAGTCTCGTTTGCTTGAAGCTTGTATACAGGTCCCAAAATTTACATTTTACCCTGTTAATGGTGAATAAATTGAGAAACATTACGGACCATAAAAAAAATTAAAAAAAATTTACCTGTCATGCAACATTCACAAAAATACGTCTTTGTCAACTGGACAATAACTCTCATCCATTTGGAGTTACATATTCCAATTTGGCAAATTTCGTACCGTTCCTCTATATATAATGTAATAAAAAGCCATTATTTGTGTATTGAAATTAATTGATAATGCCTTGTAATCAGTGTTGGATAGATTACTTCTTAAATGTAATCCAGTAATGATTACAAATTACTAAACTAAAATTGTAATCAGTAACAATCTTTTATGTTGCACCTTTAGATAATCTAATCTGATTACTTTTGGCTTATTCATTGTATGTTTTGATAAAAATGAGTGCTGTTAATTAATTAAAACTATTAATCGCGATTAATCGCATAATATTTCGCAGTTAATCACGATTAATCTTAGTTTTTAAAGTGCTGAAATTTCACTCTAAATCAACTTATTTTCCTGTCAGAATTAATTTACTTTCTTCTTCGGAAAGAAAACAAAACAATATGTAATGCTTCATCAACATATTCCAAACAAAGCTTTCCACAGTATTAAGATAGAAATGCACTAAAATAGCAATAATTCAAGTAATATTAAATGTTTTCCAAAGCCTAAGTGGGAGTTTGACTAATTGAAAGAACTAGTCATAGCATAAGTAACATAAGTTGCATATTCATTGCAAAGGGCATTAAATATCTTAATAGACTGCGGCTATCTGCTTTCCTACAGCAATCGTGAAGCTGCATACATGATTCAGAACCAATCATTCATGTTTAATGTACAAATTATCAATTGCCGCTCTTTTCATTAAACATTAGCAAACTAGTTAGCTGGACTAGTTCAAATCCCAGGGCGTGCTGAGTGACTCCAGCCAGGTCTCCTAAGCAACCAAATTGGCCTGGTTGCTAGGGAGGGTAGAGTCACATGGGGTAACCTCCTCGTGGTCGCTATAATGTGGTTAGTTCTCGGTGTTGGGCGCGTGGTGAGTTGAGCGTGGATGCTGCGGTGGATGGCGTGAAGCCTCCACACGTGCTATGTCTCCGTGGCAACATGCTCAACAAGCCATGTGATAAGATGCATGGGTTGACGGTCTCAGACGCGGAGGCAGCTGGGAATCGTCCTCCGCCACCCGGATGGAGGCGAATCACTTTACGAGGACTTAAAAAAAGCACATTGGGAATATGGCATTGAGCAAAACTATATGTCAATCATGAATAGACAACTTCAAACATGTATTATGACTGTAGTTGCATATGATCACGCGTGTTACTCATATAAAATGATGCATTCCAACGTATATTATAAGGTGCATCTACAGACTTCAAGTAAAGTGTTACCAAACTTTTCCTTTCCAAAAGTCAGCAGCTGGTATGTTCTGATGATTTCAGTGTGTGTGTGTGTGTGTGTGTGTGTGTGTGTGTGTGTGTGTTTTTTCTGTGAAGACGGTCTTATGAGGATACTGCAGTAGTGCTTTAGGAGACGGCTGTATGATTCATGCAGCTCACCCTGGGATAATTTCCTTTTAGAGGATTATTGTTCCTAATCCTGTGATGTACACATTTATAATAGACTCCCACACAGAAACTTCCTGTATCGTGACTGTGCACATCTGATTATGTGTTGTGCTATGCCTGATGGCTGTGTTATTATAACAGTGTGTGTGTGTGTGTGTGTGTGTGTGTGTGTGTGTGTGTGTGTTTATATGTCTTGAATCTGACAGTGAGTTTAATGGGTCCATGTGTGTGACAAGAATAATGTTGAGGCACGCTGTTCTATTAGTTTTCTAAGCATTCAGACTTATAGACAAAAGTTGCAATTACTGTTATCTGTATGTCACACCACAGGCAAAATACTGGTTCTTCAGAGCAACAGCTTTTATTAGTGGATATGGTTAGCACTACAGTTTTAATCTAATAATGTTTGTTTTTGATAATAAAAGTTATTATATTTATGATTTATAGTGACACATTATATGTTCTTTCTGAAGTATCAACAAAACGTCTTGGTTTCTGTTGTAACCATCGTTCCCTGATGGAGGGAACGGGATACACTTACACTTCCACACGGGCACTTGGGAGCCCCAAACACCTCTGATATTTGAGAAAAGGCCAATGAAAATTGACGTGTGGAATTTGCATGCCACTCCCCCGGACATACGGGCATAAAAGGAGATGGCTTGCAACCACTCATTCAGGTTTGTGTTGAGGAACCGAGACAGAGTCCCGGCCATTTCAGTGGGTAGTTCAGTGTTGTGGCAAGAGGTATACCAACGTGGAGATATACCGATATACCAAGAGATATACCATCAGGGAACGGAGGTTACAGCAGTAACCGAGACATTCCCTATCTGTTATTAGTGAAACTAGGGTTCCCTATACAAAATGCCACAATCAGCTGAACTGTGTTACGTGGACTCGCGGTGCAGGCAGGCCATTTTCTGCCTAGTAGCAAGTGCACTCTGCTCCCATGTAACCTTCCCAACGCCCAAGGTCCCTCGTACCCAAAAAGGGGAGGTTAACATGTGGAGAATATGTCACATGGACTTAATAACCGTTAGTACACGTGGAAAGAAGCCCCCACGATAGGTCGTACCCAGAGGGGAGGAGCTCTACAAACGTGGCAGCTGGGGGCAGAAGAGGCTCTGCCCGAGGTGAGACATGGGTTTGCCATCAAGGAAACCATACAGTGGAAAATACGTCACATGTGGAGCAACGACAAGGCTGGGTCTGCCTCCTCCCAGGGCAGGACTTGCAGGCTCACCACCTGGTCCCTAAAGGGAGTAGTGGGAACCTTGGGCACATAGCCTGGTTGGGGTCTCAAGAGTATGCTGGTTGTGGTGGCATACCGATACATGCCAGATCGAACTCCAGGCATGTATCGCCAACAGAGAATGCCTGCAGGTCCCCAAACCTCTTGATGGAAGTGAGCGCAGTCAGGAGGGCCATCTTCAGGGAGAGGACCTTTAGTTCAACTGACTACAAAGGGATCAAACAGGGCTCTCCGTAGGCAAAGCAGGACCATAGAGAGATCCCACAAGAGCACGAGGCGCGGTCTAGGAGGATTGAACCTTCTAGCACCTCTAAGGAACCTGATGATCAGGTTGTGCTTCCCTAAGGACTTACCGTCCACCGCATAGTGGTGTGCCGCTATAGCAGCCACGTACACCTTCAAGGTGGAGGGGGACAGCCGCCCCTCCAACCTCTCCTGCAGTAAGGAAAGCACGACCTGACTCCTTCACCTCGGGAAGAACACCAATTGGCAAACAGATGCCACTTCAAGGCATATAGCTTTCTCATAGTGAGAGCTCTGTCCTGAGTGATAGTGTCTCCACAGTGGGGGAGCGGCGGGACAAATACCACACCAACCAACCGTCACATCCTACTTGTGTAACAACTGAACAACAATGGAGAAGTTTGCTGGTCTCTGAGTATTCATGTCTGTACCAGATGACATTCCCAGACTACCAAAATATTAATTTGAAAAAAAATGCTTCAGCCTTCCCTTCATCCAGAGCAAGGGCCAGAGCAAGCACTCTTGCCGAAGTTTTTACATTCAGTACTTGTTGATAACACACAGGCCTGGCTCCAGCTCTAAGATGTAAGGTAGGCCGCAGGACCCTCTGGGTGGGCCGAACAGTTGGAGGGGTGGTGTAGGTGTAATTCTCAAGGTGGGCCATGTTCATGCTTGGGTGGGCCAGGCCCGCACAGGCCCCCTTGTGGAGCCGGGCCCGATAACACAAACTATCTGCAAAAAAATTACTTAAATGGATATTCCGTATCATAGCAACGGAAGCGTCTCAGTTGAAAAAAATCTGCGCCTCCAAAACGCTCTCAAACGCTCCCAGCTGGGCATTTTCAGCTGGCAAAAAAAAAACGTTTTGGTGGACACATGGCCTAACACTGCATGTGTGTGTACAGTGCACTAAATTGCTATTCCTCTCACATAGAGGCATGTGTTTCCTTCAGCTGCAGTTAACCTGAGAAGGGCAAGTACACATTAGCACAAAGGTTACACACCTGTCAAAATGCCTTACAACCACACACAGATAGTCTCTTCTGTATGAGTGTTGCTGGCTCTCTCTCTCTCTCTCTCTCTCTCCCTTCTGATTCGTCTTCTATTGTCTCTCTCTCATTTCTTTCATATCCTTTTGTTCCCATTCCCTTCGGTTATCAAACACTACATCTATTCTTTTTATATCTCTCAGTTATGACGAATTCTGTGCAAAACAGTGATGTCATCAAGTTGACCCACGTGAAACACAGGCGGAGCAAATCCATCAACATATCCATTCAGGTGCATTAGCGGAGGTTGTAACTGTGCACGTCTATTTTCTTCACGAAACCTTGATGCGTCAATAAACTTGAGGTGAACCGTGGTGCCAATGCTTCCTGAATCATGGGTGGTGAACCGTACGGTTTGTTTTTTTACCGAGAACTGTTAGACCCCTAATATGTCTAAGGAATTACTTGCTAAATCCACATTAACATTAGACTAGGGCTGGGCGAATTATATTGAATATTAAGAATGATGATTTTAATGCACTCTTTATGTGGCCATACTGTTTCAAGAATTAGTCTGACTAATTTCACAATCCTTCAGGGCTGCACAGTTCATCAAAGTTACATCAGAAGCATGATACGGTCATATGAAATGGTTGACCGATATATCGGCGAGACCGATAAATCAGCCGATATTAGTTTCTGAAGCCGAGACGCCACCAAGAATCGCCCGCTTGCATGTGAAGATGCCATCTGAGACATTTAAATGACCAATAACGGTTTGTTTTGTTGTCACATCTCATCGTATTACCACAATTAATCTCATTTAAACGTTGCCGCATATCAAAACCGCGACAGACGCGTACGAGCTCATGATGATAAAGTGCTTGTGCGTTTTATTCTCTTTCAATCTTCTCAACAGTTGAGAACTGTTAACTGTCTTGTCTAATGTTACAAAGGCAAATATTAATAAATCTTCTATCATATACTGTCTGGAAATATGCGGATATCTCCTGCACAAATTTGCACAAATCTAGCTTTTTCTTCCTGTGGAGTGCTCGAATATACTACTCTGAAGTAGCGGTATACCGATATATCGGTTTTTACCGATTAATCGGTGCCGATAGTTGCTTTTTGGTTATTATTTGAAGAAATAACTGTACCTTGCATTTCATTCATTTTGGACTTTTGTCTTTGCCCACCTTAGTAAAGAAAAATACAAAAAATGTGACATTCCAGAAATTGATTTTAAAAAATATCGGCCGATTAATCGGTTATCGGCCTTTCCCAACACCTTAGTTATTGTATCAGAAAAATGCACTATATGCTCTGAAGTGTGTATTATAATATCCTGTATCAAAACTGTGTCCCTCTGACTCACAAACGTTGTATGACGATCAGTCCCAGACACTGCAAGCAGGCGATCCGAGCCATGAAAATTGGAAGCGGCCAGTAGATTGCTGCTCTCGAAGGACCCGCATAAGTTTTATCGCATAGTTTTAATGTAATTAACCATGGTATTAGTACAGTTATATGGTGTTAATATAGTTACCATGTTTAATTCTGTGGTTACTATGATTTTACTACAAAATATCATGGTGATACTATGGTTACTGTTGAAAATCCATCGTTATTTTTTGTAAGAGAAGGTGTCGGTGCAGGTTTCTGTTGGACCCTAAATAAACACAATAAAAACACTGTAGTTATGCCAATATACAGTACTGTATGTTAATACTTTAATAGGGGTGTAAAAAAAGAATCTATTTGCAATTAGTAAAAAGAAGATGCTTTTCTAATGTAAATGTAACAAAAAATAATGTTGTTTTATATTTGATCTAATATTATGATGTGTTAATTTATTTCAAATGTGCAGCACTTTATATCAACTTTTTTTGCTTTTAAATATTTATCATGTAGTTAGGATTAATTATTCTCCCCTGCTGCCAAAACAGCATTCTGTAGGACACACTGAGATCTGCATACACTTCGAGTTGAATGGTCTTTCAAGCTCCAGTTAATCACTTTGGAGAGTAGGATAAAAGCGCTGCTTTATGACATCTGATGGGACAGCATCATCACCATGGTGACCAGCATCAACAACACTAGAGACGCGATCAGATGCACACATCATGAACTCAGATACTGGAATAAAAGGACAACCATATCACATCATCCACAAGACTGTCGACCCAACGAGAGAGAGAGAGAGAGAGAGAGAGAGAGAGAGATGTCCTTTAAAGCAGTTATGCTCTCTCATTCTCTGAGGACATGACCCTATAGATAGGGTCATTGTGTACATAAACTTGTATCCATTTAACATTGAGTTCTGGTGCAGTGGCAATACAGTGCTACTGCTGCTTGTAAGGCACCAAAAGAGCAGTTTTAGATTTCTTTGGTCAAATGACCCAGACAAGGAGAAGAAATCCAGAGGAATAGGAGACAGACATTATCAGTTAAAGCAGACAAGCCAAATGATGACATCATCAGGTATCCAAAAGCTGTTATGGCATCATCATCCAAAGCCATTATGACATCATCGGTTATCAAAATGCCATTAGAACATAATCAGGTATTCAAAAGCCACTATGATGTAATCAGAAGGATTTTGAATGCTGAACATTCTATTAGCAGATGTCACAGGGAGATTTTCATACATTCATATAACATGTATTATGGTTTAATTAAATAATAAATAATAAAAGTAGAGCTGTCGATTTAACATGTCAATTCAGTGCGATTAATTATATGAAAAATAACTAGTTTAAAAAATTAACTCAATTGATCATGTCCACGGACCGTAATAAGGAATTATAGAATTATTGTTATTTTAGGGACTTTCTCAGCAAATATTTATACATTGTAGGGTAGTAATGGATTACATGTAATCTGTATTACGTAATCAGTACTTGTAACTGGATTAAATTACATTTTAAATACTTGTAATCTGACTACAGTTACTTTTTTATAGATTACATGATTACATATTAACAAGGCAAAAGTAGTAAATTAATAATTTATTTATCATTGTTATATAATATCATCATATTCTTACTGGAGTCCATCGTATGAAACTTGACACAATTGTTCCTTGTGTGAATCGGTGGAACGCTGTTTTAAAATATTCAGCTCTTTTAGAATATTCTTACTGTACAGATGGTAATATCTTGCACCTCAGTTTTGGAACAGGTGATGGATGGATTATTTCATTTGTGTAATTTTTAATGCACATTTTAAAAATGTCTCAAGGAGCTCTTTATGATAGTAGTAAAGAACGAAATACATTTTCTCCCTGCACTTTTATGTTAAAGTGATTATCCTACTCTAATGCATGTGACATAAAATAAACTAGAATTATAATGAAAGTAATCCAAAAGTAATCAGATTAGATTACCCCAATTTTTTCTTTATGAGATTACATTACTGATTGCAATTTTTGTCATGTAACAAGTAATTCACAAGTAATCCGCCCAGCACTGTAATTAAATATGCAATTAATTGTGATTAATCGCGATTAATTGAATGGCACACCATTGAAAACAATTATCATTTGACAGCCCTTAAATGCATTTTGCATTGCACCGATATATCAATATATATATATGCAACGTTTGTGAGTCAGAGGGACACAGTTTTGATTCAGGATATTATAATACACACTTCAGAGCATATAGTGCATTTTTCTGATACAATAACTAAGGTGTTGGGAAAGGCCGATAACCGATTAATCGGCCGATAGTTTTTAAAATCAACTTCTGGAATGTCACATTTATTTGTATTTTTCTTTACTATGGTGGGCAAAGACAAAAGTCCAAAATGAATGAAATGCAAGGTACAGTTATTTGTTCAAATAATAACCAAAAAGCAACTATCGGCACCGATTAATCGGTAAAAACCGATATATCGGTATACCGCTACTTCAGAGTAGTATATTCGAGCGCTCCACAGAATGAAAAAGCTAGATTTGTGCACATTTGTGCAAAATGAGGATTGTGAATTAAATATGTTAAAAGGAGATATTCGCATATTTGCAGATAGTATATGATAGAAGATTTATTAACAGTACTGTTTGTTGCTAAATAGTCTCTGGCTGTATCACCCCGCCCAGATTAATCGTGAGCTTGCACGTGATTGGTTAGAATGTAACCACTAATTCAAATAATGACATATAGTACGAAATTCAGTACAATTCTTGTATTACAGGCAAAATCTCTAAATATGAAAATTAAGGGCTACATAAATATCACATTTTCGAAATAAATATATATATATATATATATATATATATATATATATATATATATATATTTCGTTTTCTTCTTAAATGTTAATGCATTTCCGAACGAATCTGCCCCTCTGGGGTTAATTAAGTAGTTGGCAATGTGTCTTAAATCAGTGATATTGTCCTGCTGTGTAGTAAGTATAGAGTGAGTTTGACTTCATTAAATAGACCAAAAAATAAGTGAATAGATGGCTTTGTTTTCTTCTGCAAACTTTGGCTTAATTGGCACTTACTGTAATTGGACAGTTCTGTAGACATGCTGTTTTATGTAAAATCTTTGCTTTTGTTTGGTCTCAAAGACGTCTGGTGTTTGGGGGTAGTTACATTTTAGTATAGCTGTTGAGTAAATCAAGGCGGCTGTCGGGTCGGCTGCTAATCGCAGGGTTGGGGGTTTGATCCCCGGCCCACACGACTCCACATGCCGAAGTGTCCTTGGGGAAGACACTGAACCCCAAGTTGCTCCCAATGGCAGGTTGGCACCTTGCATGGCAGCTCTGCCATCATTGGTGTGTGAATGTGTGAATGAGACACAGTATAAAGTGCTTTGGTAACCTCTAAGGTTAAAAAAGCGCTATATAAGTGCAGACATTTACTCTGCTACCTCTGCAGAGTTTCAAAATGCATATCTCAGGTTTAGGAGTGATTGATACAGAAACTCTCCAAATAACTGTGTGCATTCCTCAGAATTTGTGCAATCAATCTCTCTACCGGTGTACCAACAGAATAGAAGCAGCAAATTATAGATGAGCTGTTTTATGCTGAATAATGTGAACGCTGTTTCAGTACAAATAAAGTAATCAGACGGGGGCATGTCAGCTTCACACAGTGGAATATGGGAGCTATCTGAAAAGTGGGTGGAGACTTATTATAAAACATGTCAGGTGGACTCATGAATATTAATTACATGCCGTGGTGTTCGCCCATTATTATTGGTTTTGCTGTAATGCAACTACTTGATTTTACTGCTACATCTTTATAAAATATATCTTTAACATTCAAATCTAATGATTATTTCCCAAAAGGGTTTGTTGTAATGGTCGCTGGTCAAATGCACGCCCTGTTGTGTAGTCTAAATGCTCTAATTTTGGCATGGCTGACATCATCATGTCTGTCTTTCAGGTCTCTGTCTGGGCGTATAGTTGGAGGTGTTTGGTGGTTCTTCACGCTGATCATCATTTCCTCCTACACGGCAAACCTGGCCGCCTTCCTCACCGTTGAGAGAATGGTGTCACCCATTGAGAGCGCAGAAGATCTCGCCAAACAGACCGAAATCGCTTATGGAACTCTTGATGCCGGTTCCACCAAAGAGTTCTTCAGGGTAAGAGGCCAATATTAATAGCTGTAACTAAACACGACTCATTTAACCTAAATCTGTGGTTCTCATAATGGGTTACAGGACTGTTCTGCAGGGAAAAGGTTCAATGGCTCTTAAAAGGGAGGAAATGTTTGCCATATCTATTGTTGTTGACATTAAATTGAAATACTTTGCTTGCCCCTTGAATACATGTGAATGTATGCAACTTAACCATTAATATAAATAAGTTTAAAGCATATTTTTCAAGGTAAAATATTTTTTTATATACATTTTTAAATGTCATATAAAGAGTGTTTTTTTGTGACATGACAACAATATATATATATATATTTTTTTTTTTAAATAAGTAGTGAAACAATAAATATTTTTTTTAAATATTAATATTTTAGAAAGTTTTATATATATATATATATATATATACATTTTCTGCAAATTTTCAAATATTAATATTTTTAAAAAAAATTGTAAAAAATAAAACATTATTATATATATATATTTTTTAATTTTTTAATTTTTTACATTTTTTTAAATAAGTAGTGAAACAATAAATTATATATTTTTTTAGATATTTATTAAAATTTGAGGAAAAAGTTTATATATAAATTTAATATATAAAAAATTATATATTATATATATATTTTTTAATTTTTTACATTTTTTTAAATAAGTAGTGAAACAATAAATTATATATTTTTTTATATATTTATTAAAATTTGAGGAAAAAGTTTATATATAAAATTTCTAAAAATTTTCAAATATTAATATTAAAAAAAAATATTGTTTCACTAATTAAATAATAATAATTATATATATATATATATATATATATATATATATATATATATTTAATTAGTGAAACAATATTTTTTTTTAATTGAATTTTTTTGTATATATATATATATATATTTTAAAAACATTTTTTTTTAAATAAGTAGTGAAACAATAATAAATATATAAATTTTTTCTCAAATATTCATATTTAAAAATGATTTACTTTAAGCCCCAGGAAAATTTAAAAATTACAAATAATATATTTTCTCATTTTTTGTCTAGATCTATTAAAGCTGCTGTAAGCAATTTTATCCGCTCTAGAATTGAGCCGTTGAATTAGACACGCCCCCTATTTCCAAAACCCACACATCAAATATACCAAATGAGCTTTATTGACACCGAAACAAGTAGAAACAATTGTCAAAAACAATGGCAGCAAAATAGCGCCCTCTACTGACTCTATGAACAAAATGGCATAAAAATGGCATTAAGCCTCAATATTTCGCTGCAACTGCAATACTATGAGAAGACACAAAATGATTGACAGGCAAAAAACACATGTTTGCTGTGTACAGAGTCTAGAGCTGTCACAGAGGCCGGTGAGATATCTCAGTACACTTATTACTCACCCTTATGTTGTTCCAAACCTGTAGGACTTTTTTTCTTTTGTGGAACACAAGAGATATAAACCAAGATGGATTGAACATTACAGTTCAGCCGTCACAGTAATCGATCAGCTGCATGAAACTCATTTAACTTCATACTCTTTGCAGTCTGATTTCATTAAATCGAACTCCAAAGAGTATAGAGTTAAACCGACACACATCTACATGGAGAAACTGTCTGCAGTCTAGAGAGAGGGTAAAAAACAATTTAGAGAGGAGGATAGAAGAGGAGAAAGACAGATAGGTGGAGAGAGATATGCGAGAGAAGCCGTGCGAGCTGAATGAATTGTCTATTCATTAATGAACTAGCTGCGCTGCATGTACCTCATTTGGTATCTTGTAGTCATACAGAGACGGTCATATGCTACTCTCACACATGGGCAACCATTCATTTTCTCATTCACTCTTGCAGCCAGTAAAAGCGCTGTTTATGTGCACACGCTGTCTGCACTGGTTTATTATTATTGGTTCACTGTTGAAATATTTCAGATCAGACAATGGCACAAATGCATCCAAATCTGTGCTGAATGCAATTTATCAGAATGTAATTCCGATCTTACGGGTCAGTTCTGAGCGCGATGTTGTGGAGGTTGCAGCCTGAAACTGATCTTTTGTTCAGATTTTAGGAGTGAACGCACTTGACTGCAGAGAGAGCTGTAGGATGCTTTCTTGCTCCCTGTTTAGTCAACGACTTAACCTCCAGTGTGCTGTCTGTCTGCACTGGTCTCAGAACAGTTATAGGAGAGCTATAGGATGCTCCCTTGCTCCCTATTTAGTGCATGACTTAACCTCCAGTGTGCTGTCTGTCTGCACTGGTCTCAGAACAGTTATAGGAGAGTTATAGGATGCTCCCTTGCTCCCTATTTAGTGAATGACTTAACCTCCAGTGTGCTGTCTGTCTGCACTGGTCTCAGAACAGTTATAGGAGAGCTATAGGATGCTCCCTTGCTCCCTATTTAGTGCATGACTTAACCTCCAGTGTGCTGTCTGTCTGCACTGGTCTCAGAACAGTTATAGGAGAGCTATAGGATGCTCCCTTGCTCCCTATTTAGTGCATGACTTAACCTCCAGTGTGCTGTCTGTCTGCACTGGTCTCAGAACAGTTATAGGAGAGCTATAGGATGCTCCCTTGCTCCCTATTTAGTGCATGACTTAACCTCCAGTGTGCTGTCTGTCT
The DNA here is from genome assembly GCA_032164185.1 of Moxostoma hubbsi. Lineage (NCBI taxonomy): Eukaryota > Metazoa > Chordata > Actinopteri > Cypriniformes > Catostomidae > Moxostoma > Moxostoma hubbsi. The sequence goes on along the minus strand of JAVLUX010000029.1, from coordinate 37,293,588 downwards.
GCACTGGTCTCAGAACAGTTATAGGAGAGCTATAGGATGCTCCCTTGCTCCCTATTTAGTGCATGACTTAACCTCCAGTGTGCTGTCTGTACTGGTCTCAGAACAGTTATAGGAGAGCTATAGGATGCTCCCTTGCTCCCTATTTAGTGCATGACTTAACCTCCAGTGTGCTGTCTGTCTGCACTGGTCTCAGAACAGTTATAGGAGAGTTATAGGATGCTCCCTTGCTCCCTATTTAGTGAATGACTTAACCTCCAGTGTGCTGTCTGTCTGCACTGGTCTCAGAACAGTTATAGGAGAGCTATAGGATGCTCCCTTGCTCCCTATTTAGTGCATGACTTAACCTCCAGTGTGCTGTCTGTCTGCACTGGTCTCAGAACAGTTATAGGAGAGCTATAGGATGCTCCCTTGCTCCCTATTTAGTGCATGACTTAACCTCCAGTGTGCTGTCTGTCTGCACTGGTCTCAGAACAGTTTGAAATGCACCTTATTTTCATCCTAACTCCATATAAAGCCTCTGACAGACAGACAGTCAGACAGACAGACAGACAGTCAGACAGACAGATAGACAGACAAGTTTGATCAGTTACAAACATATTTTTAAAAATCGTGAACAATTTTCAGATTTCAGGATGCATCGTAATCGTTCGGTAAAGAATCATAACTGAATCAAATCGTTGTTGGAGCAAATATTTATACCCTTTTTCAGCCTGTCTCACTCTCTCTCTCTCTGCCATTCTGATTCACTCACGCTTCTATATAGTATCTCTCTCTCTCTCTGACAACATGTCTCACTCTCTGTGAGCCCATCACACTATCTCTGCTATCCTATCTCTTAACCCGTCTCATTCTCTCTGTCATGCTGTCTGACTGACTCTGCAGCGCAGCAATGATATACTGGCAAGAAACATTTGATCAGTTACTCAGGGAATAAGTAAATGTCAGCTCTCCTGTTGTGTTTGGACTAAAGGTTTGTTTGTCATTTGTCGTCAGGAGTTTGTGCCTGACTGCAGGTTAATGTTTGTGTTTATGTGTCGGTGCGTTCGATGTTTTTTAGATCCGCTTTACAGCACTCAGCCCCAGACTGAACGTGACACACATTATAATAGGACGGCTGTCCATCATGGTCTATTGCCTCGCTCACACACAGGCTTAGTGTAATGATGTCAGACTGGAGAAGGCAGGATCCATTTGCAGTTTTTAACAAAAACTCAGAAAAAACACAAAACACTTAAGACAATGCAGAACTAGAACACAAGGCACATTACAGACTGAATTAGCAGAACAAGAACCGACAATCAACAGAGTAAAACACAGGGATTAAATACACAGAGAACTAATGATGAAACGAGGGACACCTGACACTAATGAACACAAGGACCAATGAACAAAGACCATGAAAAAGAACTACAAAACCCATAAACAAAGACGTGAAATGAACAAACATATAGCAACCCCTAGTGGTCGCCCAGGTAATCCTTACAGCACCCCCCCTCCCCCACCCCCCCATCTAAGGAGCGGCTCCAGAATCCCCTTAACATATTAAAACAAAAGTTAATGGGAGGAGCAGGATGTGGAAGCCCAGGGGCCGGAGCCACAGGATGTGGAAGCCCAGGGGCCGGAGCCGCAGGAGACAGAGGCCCAGGGGGTGAAGGAGTCAAAGGTGGAGCCAAAGGAGTCTCAGGAAATGGAGTCCCAGGAGAAAAGACTCAAGGGGCGGAGCCGCGTGAGGCAAGGGTTCAGGTGGCAGAGCCGCAGGTGGTGGAGACTCGTTTTATTGGCTTTTACATCACTATATTGAAAATCTCTGCTCTGTTATCCTCTGTATTAAAGGAGAATGGTTCACAAAAAAATGACATAAAAACATAATTCAAGCGGACCCAGAGGACTCAGAGCAAGGCACTAGGGGACTCCAGGGGCAGAGCCATAGAAAGCTCGAGGGCCAGAGCCATGGAAGACTCAGAGTGCAGAGCCGCTGGACAGGGGTTAGCGGACTTGGCGGCGGCCATTGGACAGGTGTCATACTGGATGTGGGTGGTCGCTGGGCAATGAACAGACTGGTAGCTTGTGTCTGACTGGTGCTGGGCACTGGACTGAGCAACAGACAGGTCGACGGCCTCAAGGAACTGGACAGGCTCGTCGACGGCCTCCATAGCCGGGAGTGCTGGCAGCGACTGGAGAATGACCTCCGTCGCCATGAGCGCAGACAGGGGAAAGACCTCCGTCGCCGTGAGTGCAGACAGGGGAACGACCTCCATGGCTGTGAGCGCAGACAGAGGAACGACCTCCATCACCGTGAGCGCAGACAGAGGAACGACCTCCATCACCGTGAGCGCAGACAGAGGAACGACCTCCATCACCGTGAGCGCAGACAGGGGAACGATCTCCATCACCGTGAGCGCAGACAGGGGAACGACCTCCGTCGCCATGAGCGCAGACAGGGGAACGACCTCCATGGCCGTGAGCACAGAGAGAGGAACGACCTCCGTGGCCGTGAGCGCAGACAGGGGAACGACCTCCGTGGCCGTGAGCGCAGACAGGGAAACGAACTCTGTGTCCGTGAGTGCAGACAGGGGAACGACCTCCGTCACCGTGAGTGCAGACAGGGGAACGACCTCCGTCGCCGTGAGCGCAGACAGGGGAACGACCTCCGTCGCCGTGAGCGCAGACAGGGGAACGACCTCCGTCGCCGTGAGCGCAGACAGGGGAACGACCTCCGTGGCTGTGAGCGCAGACAGGGGAATGACCTCCGTCGCCGTGAGCGCAGACAGGGGAACGACCTCCGTCGCCGTGAGCGCAGATAGGAGAACGACCTCCGTTGCCGTGAGCGCAGACAGGGGAACGACCTCCGTCGCCGTGAGCGCAGACAGGGGAACGACCTCCGTCGCCGTGAGCGCAGACAGGGGAACTACCTCCGTGGCCGTGAGCGCAGACAGGGGAACGACCTCCGTCGCCGTGAGCGCAGACAGGGGAACGACCTCCGTCGCTGTGAGCGCAGACAGGGGAACGACCTCCGTGGCCGTGAGCGCAGACAGGGGAATGACCTCCGTGGCCGTGAGAGCTGGCAGTAACTGGGAAGCAGGAGCCCTTCTCTTCCTCCTCTACTGGATGGCCAGGAGCACTGCTGTGGGAACGGCCTCCGTGGCCTCAGCTGCTGGCTTTGGGATGAACGAGGCCCCGGGCACTGGGTCTGGGATGAACGAGGCCCCGGGCGCTGGCTCTGGGATGAACGAGACCCCGGGCGCTGGTTCTGGGATGAACGAGGCCCCTGGCGCTGGCTCTGGGACAGACGAGGCCACAGGCGCTGGCTCTGGGACGGACGAGGCCACAGGCGCTGGCTCTGGGACGGACGAGGCCACAGGCGCTGGCTCTGGGACGGACGAGGCCACAGGCGCTGGCTCTGGGACGGACGAGGCCACAGGCGCTGGCTCTGGGACGAACGAGGCCACAGGCGTTGGCTCTGGGACGAACGAGGCCACAGGCGCTGGCTCTGGGACGGACGAGGCCACAGGTGCTGGCTCTGGGACGAACGAGACCACAGGCGCTGGCTCTGGGACGAACGAGACCACAGGTGCTGGCTCTGGGACG
>JAVLUX010000029.1:37282500-37285000 GCA_032164185.1 Moxostoma hubbsi | reverse complement strand
TAGACGTGCTGTTGAAACGTCTTAGCACAGTTACCTATTTCTCAGGAAATTAGCAAATTGCATTTTACGCCACATCATTTACACACAATAAACCCACAGATAGCGCACATACACCCACAGATAGCGCAAACACTCCCGTCCATGCCAACTTGTGCTTTGCATTGGCACAAAAACATATATAGATAAGGTGTTGCGCATGGTCAATGCACACTGCCCTAGAACGGTCACAAAAAATGGAGCCCTTTGTTTTTCATCATCTTTTATGTTTATCTTGTCCGGGTACTTCAGGTTGAGTTGACACAAAATGACCTTGTAGTGTTTTGTATATAAATCATTGTATACTTGCCACACTGCTTTTAACACACGTACAGAATCTAATTTCTGGAAGACAAAAGCATCCATATTGTTCTGTCCAGTTTTTGTAACATGTTTTTTTGCTACTCCTGCATGCTCTAGAGGTCAAAGATCGCCGTGTACGAAAAAATGTGGAGTTACATGAAGTCTGCCGAGCCCACCGTCTTCACCAAGACGACAGCCGAGGGCGTGGCCCGTGTGCGCAAGTCGAAGGGGAAATACGCCTTCCTGCTGGAGTCAACAATGAACGAGTACACGGAGCAGCGCAAGCCCTGCGACACCATGAAGGTCGGAGGGAATCTGGACTCCAAGGGATACGGGGTGGCCACGCCCAAAGGATCGCAGCTAAGGTGGGTGGAGTATTATAACAACCAATCAATACCAGAGCTGTTATAGTATTCCACCTTCCCTGCTGTGCCTCTCTCTCTCTCTCAATCTCTTCTGTCTTGCCCTCTTTCTCTCAGTTTCTCTCGGGTTACTCAGTACTCTCTGTGGGACAGTGATATCTTCATGGTCACATGGACAGTCACTGTTTGGACTCGTATGGAGGAGTTGATCTTTTTTTGGCTCCATCTCTTTCAAATGATGTGGGTCACATAAAACTCAAACATATGAAAACACGGTGTGGGCGTTATAAGTGAGGTTACTATATTTTAATCATATTGGTTGATAACGATACAACACAACAATACAAAATACTTCAAAAACTACAGAAAGTAGAGCTGGTCGGCCGCCAATCACAGGGTTGGTGGTTCGAATCCCGGCCCACACGACTCCACATGCCGAAGTGTCCTTGGGCAAGACACTGAACCCCAAGTTGCTCCCAATGGCAGGCTGGCACCTTGCATGGCAGCTCTGGCACCATTGGTGTATGAGTGTGAATGGGTGATTCGGACACAGTGTAAAGTGCTTTGGTAACCTCTAAGGTTAAAAAAAAGTGCTGTATAAGTGCAGAACATATCCCATCGTAAAATATGGTAAATGTAGTGTTAATGGATCTAATATAAATACCATAGTTCAACTATAGATACTGTAGCAAAACAATGAAAAATGTAACTCTTTACTATTACTATTAAATTATTACTATTACTGCTACTATTGTATTACTATAAATTCTATATAGATAAAAAATAGTAACTAGTAAAAATGAAATTTTAATAAAGGTGTGGATAAAGCAATTGCGAGAGAACCTAAAAATTAAAAATTAAAGAAAATAAATTCTGTTCTCACTCCAAAAAAAATATTTGTGACTATTTTTAAGATTCACACGTTTCATTTTCATAACAGAAATACAAAAATTTTTGTTGTGTAATGTTTAACAAAATTACATTCATAAAATGTATTTCAAATATTTAAATATTTCGTTCTTTATTTTTTTTAAAGCTTCAATTTCAGATTCAAAATTTAGAACGGAATTTTGACATTTTTAATGGAATTTTGACATTTTTAATGGAATTTTGACATTTTTAATGGAATTTTGCTCTGAAAGGGTTGAAGAGTTTCATTTCAGTGTTAGCAACAGTAACTAAGTGAGGTCACCGTGCACTCTGTACCGGTGGGTTTTGCATAACCCCATTAGCAGTGTTGGGGAGTAACGGAATACATGTAACTGGATTACATATTTTAAATACAAAATATAATATAAGTAACTGTATTCCATGACCGTTACATTTTAAATCATTGGTAATTAGAATACAGTTACATTCAAAAAGTATTTAGATTACTGAAGAGATTACTTTGCATTTTATTGTCATTTGTTTAATTTAATATTTAGTCCTTTCAGATGGAAAACATTTATACATATAAATGATCCAAAGTGCATTTGAACAGCGGTGAAACACTTTCTTATGATGTGTGACATTCATACGAGCAGACAGAGAAGTACGTTTGAAGTAAGTTTGGAGCAGAAGAAATAGAAATAAACATTGTGTAAATTGTTAGCTTTATGCTAAGCTAAAATGCTATTTCTAGCCATTTTACATGCACATGTTACCAGACACGATCATATTTATTTTATCAAGAAACTTCACATTAGATCATAATTTCTATTTTTCTAGTAAGATCTTTGATATTATAATTTTTGTGTTGTTTTCCTGTAAAAATATCTAAAAATCCTTAAAACACTGCATGAGATATTTGGGTTTTT
>JAVLUX010000029.1:37197500-37275000 GCA_032164185.1 Moxostoma hubbsi | reverse complement strand
CTTGTGCATCCATGGAAATGCAGAAATCTGCATACACAAACGCATTCCACACTATCTAGTGAGGGAGACTCAAGGACCTAGTGAGCTGCCTACCTAGACAGCATATTAACGCAACAAAGCCAAACACCTGACTCGAAGAAAAATGTAAAAGAATAACAAATAATTTAAGGATGAGTCGAGAGAAATGTCCATTATTAATGCATTTAATTTAAAAACAAAAAGAGAGTTCAATCTATGCTGAATTTAGTCTCTAAACTAGAGTTTAATCTCTTGTTGTTGCCTATGCATTCATGCTACCTTAGAAGTCAGCTGGATATGTAGGTAGTAGACAGTTGGTCTTAGGCAACCTGCTGTCACTTCATGAGCTGTTAAAACATGTACCGAAAGAAAGAGAATTAGAGTAGAGTGATTATTTGGCCTCTGTATTGCATTGTAAAACAGTGTCAGTGCTCTATTAAATAATCCCACTGCTACTGCTGTTTAAAAGCTTTTCATTAATTAAAGCGAACATCTGGCCTCCATTTACTCAAAAAATACTCTCATGTCTCAAACCAACACACAAATGATCAAACGATGGAAGAAAGCAATCAATCCAAAGACCCCTCAACAACAAGTCAAGAATGGACAGAGACAGACAGACAGACAGACAGACAGACAGATAGTTAATCGTAGTTTTTTAGTTAAATAACCTCAGAATGAAGACAGTATTGCCTTAGTTCCACTAGTTGAATGCAAAACCTTTAGAATTCTGCAGTGTTACATCTCTGATTCCATTAAGGGACTTTTACAGAATGCAGCATTATGATGTCACAATAATGACAGATATTTCTGGAATGCAGAAGCATCCAATATTTACTGTAAATCAGCCATGACAACTCTCTGAAAGATTTAGCATGTTAATGTGGGTATGTCATATTAATCAGATATTAAGACGTACTAGATCTTCTAGGGTACTGCTGCTGCTGTAGAGCAAATGCAGAAATTTGCTATTGCTAGAAAATAATAAGATATACTGAGTTAAGCATGTGGACATGCTGCTGCTGCTGCACATGCAGACAAAACAGAAGGCATGCTGCATCGAGCATGTAGAACATACAAAAAATCCCCCAACCAAGCAGATCTATCGCCAAAACTTTTGTACTGCTGCTGCTCTGAAGAGGCATGTGCTCCGAGTGTATGCTAGCTAGGTATGCCTTCGCCAAATGACAGAATGAGAGAATGATAGATAGAATGACAGACAGACAGATAGATCCACAGAACTTAAGATAGGACGTACGATGAATACACAACAAACGACAGAACAAAAGGTCAAGTAAGAGAAAGAACATTGGAACAAAAAAGAGAATAAACAATAGAAAGAACGACAGAACGAACTATAGGATGAACGACAGATTGAAAGATAGAACAAACAGTATAAAGACAGAGCGAACGAGTCAATAACAGAACAAGCGATAGAAAGACAGAACTAATGACAGAATGAATGATAGAACAAACTATAGAACAACAGGATATAAAAAAATGGTCGTAAGAACGAACAAACGGTAGAAAGAAAGATATAATGACACAACTGTAGAAAGAATGACAGAACAACAATGAACGATAGAACGAAGGACAGAATGAACGCTAGAACTATCGACAGAACTATCGACAGAATGAATGCTAGAACTATCGACAAAGCGAATGACAGAACAAACAATAGAACAAACGATTGAACGACAGTAGACAGAAAGACAGACAGACAGACAGACAGAGAGACAGATGGATGGATGGATGGATGGATGGAGACAGACAGACAGACAGACAGACAGACAGACAGACAGACAGACAGATGTATGATGGAGACAGACAGAAGGATGGATGGATGAGACAGACTGACGGATGATGGATGGATGGATGGATGGATGGAGACAGACAGACGGATGATGGATGGATAGAGACAGACAGGTGGATGATGGATGGATGGATGTATGTATGGATGGATGGATGGCTGGATGGATGGAAGGAGATGGATGGACGGAGGGATGATGGATGGAGATGGACAGACGGATGATGGATGGATGGAGACGGACGATGGATGGATGGATGGATGGACAGATGATGGATGGATGGATGGATGGATGGATGGATGGATGGATGGATGGATGGATGGATGGATGGCTGGATGGATGGAAGGAGATGGATGGACGGAGGGATGATGGATGGAGATGGACAGACGGATGATGGATGGATGGAGACGGACGATGGATGGATGGATGGATGGATGGAGACGGATGGATGGACAGATGATGGATGGATGGATGGATGAATGAATGGATGGATGGATGGATGGATGGATGAGATGGATGGACGATGGATGGATGGATGGATGGATTGATGGATGGAGACGGATGGACGGACGGATGATGGATGGATGGATGGAGACGGACAGACGGACGATGGATGGATAGATGGATGGATGGATGGAGATGGACAGACGGACGATGGATGGATAGATGGAGATGGACGGACGGATGATGGATGGAGATGGACGGACGGATGATGGATGGATGGAGACGGACGGACGGATGGAGACGGACGGACGGATGATAGATGGATGGAGACGGACGGACGGATGGAGATGGACGGACGGATGGATCGATGATGGATGGATGGAGACGGACGGATGGATGGACGGATGGAGATGGACGGAAGGATGGATGATGGACAGATGATGGATGGATGATGGACAGACACAGACAGATAGATCGATCTCTTGGCTTCATTCTCTTAGTCCACAGATGTGCTGCTGTAATTATGAAATATAATGGATAATTTGCTCTCCCAACAGGAGGTTTGATAATGGGCTCACCATGTTTTAATAAATGATGAAAAATATAGATGTGCTCTCAACGTCCATTTGCTTATGATGAATATTAGAAGCAGTTAAATAGAGAGAGAGAGAGAGAGACATCCAACAAATGTGTTAATTAACAAACACTGCCTTCCACAATCCTCTCATATTTTCACTTGTGTTCTGTTTGTTTTGTTTTCGTCTAATCCGGGCTGCCGCGCGGCCCGCTCTTATGTGATGTTTATGGTTTGTTGAAGAAATGCCGTAAACCTGGCCGTGTTAAAGCTGAATGAACAGGGGCTGTTGGACAAATTGAAAAATAAATGGTGGTACGACAAGGGCGAATGTGGCAGCGGGGGCGGGGACTCGAAGGTTAGCCACCAATGACACGCCGAGGAGTGGTAAAACAAAATGAAAAACTGTGATGCAACAGAGGCATCTGCCCTGACACGCCCCTAACTGATGGCTGAGCCAATCAAGAGCAGCAAATGTGTCAAAGGACAAATTAACTGCAAAAGAAAGCAATTACTGTCAAAACAGAAATATTGGCTTGGTTTGTGCACCTCAGGAAAAGTGAAAAAAAAAAAACGCTCCCACTTAAAAGTAATTGATCATCATAATTTATTTCATATCAATTGTGGTCCAAAAGAGCACTAGTGAAAATGCTTCTATGTTTATTTTATTTGATAAATTCATTCTTTAAAAAAGTATATTGTGGGTCGTAACCTTAGCACAACTTATGCAGCAATTAAGCTTAAGTGTTATGTGGGCTAAAGAGTGTAAAAATGAGTTAACATAGTCAGTATCAGAATTTGCTTATTTAATTAATGATAGAAATAGTGCAAAATCTAAAGCATTTCTTATTCGGTACATAAAAATACTTTGAAGCTTTAGTTTGACATGATGCAAGTTCATAACTTAAAGTAAACTACAGTCAAGCTACTCTCTTAAAAAGAAGCAAGCAACACTACAAGAACTACATTAAGTCTATTTAAAGAAGAAAATATTTTTAATATTTTGCAGTAAACAATATCACCAGATAGTTAGATACATTTAATTAGGTTGAAATTAAACAAATTATGATGACAATATTAATATAAAATTTTTCAAATATGAAAATTTGAATGTTTAATATAAATAAACTAATTCGAGTAGAAAATACACTATTTTATAAAACTAAATAAACAAAGAAATAAACTAAATATTATGCTTCAAAACATATTTACAGACAGACAGATAGATACAGACAGACAGTCAGAAATAGACAGACAGACAGACAGACAGACAGACAGACAGACAGACAGATAGATAGACAGTCAGATAGATAGATAGACAGTCAGAAATAGAGAGACAGAAATAGATAGACAGACAGACAGACAGTCAGAAATAGACAGACAGACAGACAGATAGACAGACAGACAAATAGATAGATACAGACAGACAGTCAGAAATAAATATACAGACAGACAGAGACAAATAGATACAGACATACAGTCAGAAATACAGACAGACAGACAAATAGATAGAGACAGACAGACAGTCAGAAATAAATAAATAGACAGACAGATACAGATAGATAGATAGATAGATAGATAGATAGATAGATAAAATGAACAACAGATGATGGAGGGAATGAACGATTGAATAAATGAACAATTTAACAACAGAACATCTGACAAACGCATGATAGAACGAACGACAGAACAAACGTTAGCACTAGCAACAGAATAAACAACAGAACAAAAAAAACGAACAACAAAACAAATTAAAAAAATAAAAAAGCCTATTTTTTTATTTACACCATTCAATTTCATAACAAAATTCCATCAAATTAAATGATGTAATGTTTATCACAATTAAAGTAATAAAACTTACAGATAGATACAGACAGTCAGAAATAGACAGACAGACAGATTTGTATGTTTACTAAAAAATTCTTATAAAACTTATACAAACAAAATAAGCCCAATAAGCCTGACTTCATAAAAAATTAAAAATGTCCATTTTTCTATGTAGTCTTAGACTTTGGACCCCACTGTACACACACAGCTGTTTACATCTGTAAGAGCAGGCTGTTGTGTCCTGGGATGTTCCTGATTCCAATAGTTCTGTATTTACAGTAATTGTTTGCATTTTGATAATGAAATCAGGGCAGTATGTGTCTGTTGCCTGAAGCGATGGAGCGAGATCCCATATCAATACATCTGTGGCTCCGTATCACACACACACACACACACACACACACACACACCACACAACACACAGCCTGTACGAGCTCACACATGTATACTCAATGGGACCTCGGCTTTATTACTTCCTGTGATGCTTTGTGCCAAGTTGTATTGTAAATTAATAACATAAAATAACATGGTCTATGATGTTATTTATGTTATTCTCTCTGAGAAGAACGCCGGTAAACCTGGCAGTGTTGAAACTGAGTGAAGCAGGAGTGCTAGACAAACTCAAAAATAAATGGTGGTACGATAAGGGCGAGTGTGGACCCAAGGACTCGGGGAGTAAGGTCAGTTTCCCGACAGAAAACTGCAGCAAAAACAGAAAAATGCAGCTCTGAAAAACACAGATACTCTCTAAAATGAATTTGATGTGTTTTCAGAAAGAAATAGAGATCATCATCATCATCAGAGTTTCGATCTGAACTTACATCAGGCTGAAGATAGCATTGCCTTAGTTACATTAGTAGAATATAGAACCTGTAGAATAAAGCATTGTGACATCACAGTGCAAACAGAATGCTGCATTGTAACATCATGATTCCAGAAAGAGGCTTTCAAAGAATGCAGCATTATGACATCACAATGGAATGCAGCTGTGTGACAGTAATATGGATGAACTTTAGCTGGAATTGACAGAGAATATTGTACCATTAGTGAGACTTTGTGTCCAATTTATACTGAAATAATACTCACTTATTCACTCTATTAGCTTCAAGAAAGCCATTATGGCTGTAGAACAGTTCAGACAGATATTTTATGCTGTAAAAGACAGAAAAAGACTATTGTAATAGATTTTAGCACTGTTATTAAAAAATATATATTTTCCTTTAATCCTTAGAGACCCAAGCATTGATACTGATTGTCTTTAATTTTTAATAAAAAATTAAGTGGATACAATGACACCCGGGACGGAGAGGTGTGGCTGTGGTATTAAGTTTGTACATATGTACAGAGATGATTTCACCTCTAAACAACTAAATTGTGCCAAAAAATGACTGAAGTGCGAGTGGGGTGGCCAATGGGGTGTCCAGGTCCACCCCTGGCCACACCCTAGCCTGGCCGATGCCTGGCATAGGGGTTTACATAATGTTTCCAACCTGCGCTGTGAATGTTTGAATGATGTATTCAATATGTACAAAAACAACACAACATTTTGAGTGTTATTAGTTAAAAACAGATTATATGAAGCTCAAACCAGATTTTAAGACAAATTTTATACATAAATGCAGGTAATTCCAAAGGGTTCACATACTTTTTCTCACCACTGTAGCTTTGTTTTGATTTTGATGTGAGTTTAGCCAGCTCTGACAGTTAATGTGCAAATATGTTTTCACAAAAACGGCTGTTTTTATGCATATTTGAAAGAAAATTGGATATTATTTAATTGCATTTGAACAAATATTGTATTCCTGCTATGCTGGGTCTCTGAGGGTTAAAGTTTGATACATATTAAACCTGTTATATAGTATATAAAAGAATATAAATACTATACTGTACTACTGTATGTATAAGACTATACCGCATGTATACATTATAGTCATTTAGTCAGTTATACGAGTTTTTACAAATCCAAATCAAGATGAGGACGTTTTTCTAAACTAATTATATTCATAAAAATGATAATTTTTTTTCGGTAACAGAACATTGTCATGATGTTAAATCAATGTCACCAGTAATTACAGCTGATTGCAATGGAATACCCATAAACCCGTACCACATCCTTAATCTTATCAGTAATTGAACATCTGGCATGAATACACACGTAAATGTTTTTGTATCTTCATCTTGCCACTTCCTGTCTTTCTAACACTTCTTCCCTCGCTTCCAGGACAAGAGCTCGCAGGCGCTCAGTCTGAGCAACGTAGCGGGAGTCTTCTACATCCTGGTGGGCGGCCTCGGTCTGGCCATGCTGGTGGCCCTGGTTGAATTTTGCTATAAGTCCCGCGCCGAGGCCAAGAAACTGAAGGTGGAATCGGCCGAACTGAATTTTAGCCCCGCCCCCAGCCCAACGCAAAGCGTGCAGAACTTAGCGACTTATAGAGAGGGATACAACGTGTACGGCTCTGTTGCAGTAAAGATATAGGGGTAGGACAGAAGGTCTGCTTGCGCTCGCAGGGGTTACGGCTTGACCGTCGTTTTGACGTCCGCTGATGTTGTGACCGCTTCCCATTCTTCAGTTTACAACCTTTATTTACTTCCGTTTTTATTGGTTTGTTTACTGTGAAAAGAAACCTTTCATTTGTGTCACCTGTTGGTTTGTGGGTTTCTCTGTTTGTTTCGCATTTGTTTCTGGAGTAGAACATTTTCAGATGCATATTTGGCTGCAGTTGCTCGTGTGCGCACTGTTGGCTTTCTGTTTGAGACACCTGCATTAAATCAAAGCCTTTAGCACAAGACGACACCTGTAGTGTACAGTCAGACAAGGACAACCTGCCATTTCTCATTAGGATCTGAAATGAGCAAACGAAACGACGATCTATAAACACTTTATAAAGGAATGCTGCTTATAGATATTCTCTATAGATCCTTCTCTGCTATAGACCAGTGGTTCTCAACTATGACGGAAAAATGAACGTAATCTCACGAGTATTCATATGTATTGCTACGTAAAGTGCGGTTCTAGCACAAATTCATTTTACGTACACTTGCAGACACTGAAATGCACAATATTGGCGTATTAACAGTATCTTATACATACGTCATTTTCTGTAAGATACACTTTAAAGACGTGCAAATAGTTTATGAATCCTTATATTGCATACATGGATTGAATTGGCTCATTTTATTGTATTAATAATCAATGTTTAACGCCACCACATTTATTTAATTTGATATTATTATGGCTTCATTCTGTTTCTTGTGCCATATTCAACTTGTTTCAAATGGTTAAATCACTTAAACCAAGACTACACTTTAAAATATTAAAATGAATAAAACATTCTGTCATCAATTAATCATGATTTAACTTTTACATTTTAATTTTTGTTTGCCCATTGGACACAAACGTTTTCTGAATGTGATGCAGCTAACAATAAGACAATAAAATGCACAAAAGCACCATAAAACATCCATAAAAGTAATGAAGTTTATTTCTGTGCTATAATCCAAGTCTTCTGAAGCCATATGAGCTCTACAATTAATTATATATAAGAGTTTATTTATTTAATTGTTGTTGAGAAATTATGTTTAAGCGTAGGATGGGTTTAACGGATCTAAAATACAAAATCGTAACAATTTTAATTATTTTTTTTATGATTTATTATTACTATTATATATTTATAAATTAGTTTACACTTCTAAAGCTATACATACTGTACCTCTAAACATTTACATTTATGATGCCAAACCTTATATATATTGTAGCATCTATCCAAATGTACAAAAATGAGGTCTGTCAATCAATTACAATTTTTAATTGAATTAATTACATGGTGTGCAATTAACAAATCAAACTAATCACAATTATACGCATATATAAATACTTTCTGAGAAAGCCCCTCAAATAACAATAATTCGATATATAATGATGAAATATGAAATAGTTATTTTGAAATAATTAAAAATGTTATATATATATATATATATATATATATCATCAGCACTGCATAGTACAGCAGTGCTGATATAGGGACATATAGCACGATTGCTAGTGTGATATTGCTTATATACAACAGTTCAATGAACAAGAACATTTAAAAAATTAGGAAAAACTGAGTACGGTCATAAAAACACATTTGTGCATGGAAAAACTTTATTATGCGACGAATCAGAATCTGCCGTTGCTGGTTCAAAACAAATGATGCGTCCAAACCGCCGTTAGTAATTCAAGAAATAGTATCATGGCTTGTGCTGTTTCTAACAAGTCATTGGATAAACTAGGATAGATGGCTGGATGTGTGTGAGTGTGTGTGTGTGTGTGTGAGAGAGAGAGAGAGAGAGAGAGAGAGAGAGAGAGATGGAGCGTGTGCGATCACCTGTTGCTACACCCAATCAGAGATGCTGTCAGCTTTCTGAAGTTCAGCTTTCTCTGTGGAATATAGACATCCAAGAGGGGTATTCCTCTCTATTTCATGGTAGCCGGTGCACAAATGTAATTCACTATAGAAACAGCGATGTCCTCCGCCATTTTAACCAGTATATATCCAATGTGGAAACTCCCGGAGCGCTGTTGTATGTAAACAATGACTAACGGATTCACTTTACGTCACCAACTGGCTCATATTACACACACAAATGATCTTTTGCCACCACCTGCTGGCTAACATATGTAATTTAAAAAATAAAGACAGTTACTCCTAACACATATGCACTACTCTTACACTTTAGTTTAGAACGGCATGAACACAAGCGGAGTGACACACACAGTGAAGCGTCCGAGTGCTGATAGTGTCACACCATCAGTGCTCATGGAACATCTCTCGTCCAATCAGATTCGAGGACCGGAACTAACTGTTGTATATATATATATATATATATGTATGTATGAATTATAGTCAGGATATAAGTATAAAATATAACAAATATTTAGGTAATTAAATTGCATTCCATTATTGTGGCAGTGTTAAATATAAGACAATACAAAAATTGACTTAAGAATCCAATGTATTGTTTATATGCATATTATTGAACATAAGCCAATCATTGGCCTACAGTTCACAGCCATCCATTTTGCAATTAAATTATTCAATCAGACACTTATTATGAGGGCTTGTCTATATACACCTGCGTCAGACGGATGCTTTTGGAGCGTCTCACTTTGGTTGTGTTGCATCATAAACGTATAGTTTTTTGGCCGCTTTGTCAAGTTAAACATAGTTTAGAAAAACATGTCTTGAATAAGTTCGGATCAAGCTCCATCAAGCTGTGTTTTAAACCCAAGAACGCGTCCTCGTCTTGTGCCATCTGCTATTGGGAAGTGTGGTTTGTTCACTGTATGGCTGCACGTTGCCTATACAGATGAAATTTCACTTACTGCCCCCTGCTGAAAACAAGTGGTAATTCAAACTTGAAATCCTCATTAATCTTCCTTATTATGGTCAGGGAACATGATTAATTGCGTAAACTTTTTAAATGCCTAATTTTTTATAGAATTAATCGCACTAAATTAACACATTAAATCGATAGCCCTAACAAAAATGTATGCGAAATGTAACATACGAATACATAAAAATTGATCGCAGGTCTGTTCTGATAGGGGCACTAAGTAACAAAAATTAAGCATATATCTGTGTAAAGCATGCCAACTTTTAAAAAGCAGTAGAAAATGCTTCTATTATCTCATATATCTAAATAAATCTCAAGTATTCTGGCACAAATTGATCAACTAATTCAAATGCACTATTTTGCCCAGTATTCGTTCCATGTGTAACAGCTTGTAAATGGCACTTCTGCTGTTGGTTAGGCATTTAAAATATTGCTAATATCCCTGTTCTGATTTTAAGGACATTTTGTTGACTTTGTCATGATAAGCAATTAGATTATGATGAAATATGTTTAGGGTCTCCGCTTGATGTCCAATGTGAAATCTCGAAACAAAACCAGTTGAGAACCACTGCTATTAGTCGTCATTTGTTACAAGTAGGGCATTATAGATCAAATAGATGCTGGTTTAATGATGTTTCATTGTGTTTCACTTTCGTTTGTTGCTAGTGACATCAACAAACCAATCTATAATGCTGTACTGATACTTAATAACACTTGGGCTTAATATAAGACAAAATATTAGCAGTATGAACATATAAAGTGTTGACCGTTATGGGACATTGCATTGTACATTTTATCATTTACAATATGAACCCTGTTTATATGCCAACTGAATTCCTGTAAATATAAACGAAGGGCTGCATGTGTGCATTAGAAATGCAGATGTCTAGCCATGTTGTACACTTGAGATGTTTTCTGCATTTGTTTGTGGCAGCCTGTGATTTGTTGAGCATTTATTTGTGGTGAATGTGTCGAATGGTTCCATTGTGATGTCACTGTGTCATTTGAATATTCTAAGAATGTAACCCGAGAGAGTTCCATATATTCTGACTCCGCCTCTCATCCCGCCCCCTTCTCTAGCTGACCTTCTCTGAAGCCATGAGAAACAAGGCCCGCTTGTCAATCACGGGCAGCCTGGGGGAAAATGGGCGTGTCCTGATGCCAGACTGCCCTAAGGCCGTGCACTCTGGCCCCTCCTTCCGACATGGCCGCACCCTTGCTGTGGTGTCCTCCGACCTCCCATAGAAACCAAAAACTCACCTTGTGCCTTAAAACATCTTACCCCACTACTGAAGTTCTGACTCATGGTACCATGGGAGAACCTTGCCGTCGCTGGCTTAACGGTACTGAGGACTTGGAAAGACATTCAAAAAAATGAAACTAAATTAAAAAAACTATCCGCACTGTCACAGTCTCTCTACGACTTGGAAATGACGTCATCAATCTTAAACAAGGTTGGGCTAATGGGAAGGCATATATATATATATATATATATATATATATATATATATACAAACATTTTTTACTGGCTGTGTCCTGAAGCTTGAGTTTTGGCATTGCGAAGACGGAGCATCAAGGACCCATGATGCCTTATCCTGAAACCTAACTTTGAGGACAAACATCATCGCATAAAAATCGCTCGAAACATCACGTAGGAGACCAGTCAACTGTAAACATTAAGACATTCATGTGCTTTTTCTGTCTTTATCTGGTGGCGCCAACATCAACAAACCTGCATTAGACATATTAACTCACTCGAGTCATGCACACATGTTGTTTGCAGAGTTTTTGAGGGGGAAAAAAAAAAAAAAGTATTTATGACATGGTCCACAATCATTAGCTGTAATTACAAAACCGTATGTAGATATTCTCTCAGGAGTTCTGTTCATCTTGGGAAAACTTTGTTCGGAGGCCGCTTGCTTTTTGGACTAATGTAAATAGACCAGTAGTAAAGCTGAACACAATTCTTTTATAAAGCATCTTAGGTAATAATTAATTGCAATAACGATTAATTAATGAAGAATTTAATGTAATTAAGAGATCTTTTATACACACAGTATTATATATAAAGAAATGAATCTATATAATAGAGGAATATCTGACTAAAACAGCACTGTTGTGTGAGACCATGGCATCTGTTCTGTTATCCTAATGTAACGCAGTGTGTACATGTCTTTGTCTTCAATGAATGTCCACACATTTCACACCTAAAAACACCCACGCACACAAACACACTAAGAGTGTTGGATGTTGACACCACATCACATACGAGACTCCTGATTCTCACGTTTGGTGTTTGGTTTGGTTTTTGCATTGTTGTTTTTCTCTTTGTACCCACCAATTCAAATAAATCTGGAACATTTATATAATTAATAAACGTTTTCATTCATTTAGGGGGATAATGTGAATGCAATAGGAGCAAGATTTGTGTGTTTATTACTATGGCATAGATTTTGTTTGAACTGTAACAATTATTACCTGCTCATCTGAGATGCCTTTCTGTTTTCCTCCCCCTGAAAAAAACAACTAATTATTTCTATGACGACTTTATCATCTTCACTGACTCCATATGACTTGTGATATATTCATGTTATAATTATATATTCATATGATAATTCAAACAAACATTTTGTGTGGGTAACAGACCTACAGACCAAAATTGCTCATGTTGTCAGCCACTGACTGTGTCTTGTGACACACAGATTTTTATTCCTGCAGGGGGCGCTTGACGCTCTGAAAACCAATTCCGTCATGCATCCGCATTTAAATCTCTGAATGTTTTGTATCCCATTGGAGACATTTTACAATGGATAGTTATTTTTGATAAAAACTGATAATTGTAAGGATTCATACCCTTTGAATGGAAATCTGCCTCAGCATTATCTACAAAAGCATTTTGGGCTGTGATAAAGGGCTGTGATTGGCCCATCTTGGTAAGCGCTGAGAAAGGTAGCAGGTACCACGTGACACCGACACCATCTATGCTAGAGGGGGATTGCGCGACACTCGTTGGGCGATACCAACTCATACAACAGAGGGGTTTTCAGCAACAGTCATGCAGTTCCAAGGTATCTCATACTAAATCATTTTCAGGCACTGATAAAAAAAATATAAACATGGACAGATGCATGATTGGCGGGGACAAATCACCCACAAATCTGCGTCAGTTGTTTATGACAAATACGTTTTACCATCTGATGTAATAAGATAACTAAGAAATACGTTTTAATTCTCTAATATTTCAGAAAATCATCTGTGTTCTTTAAGTTGTATTTCACAAAACCTGTCTAGGCCATTTTCACCCCTAAATCAAAATAAAGAATTAAGAAAATGTATATTTTGCATGAAGAAAATGAAGACTTTTGATACAATTTTTTATTTTTTTGAACTGTAAAACTACTATTATTATTAAAGGAAAATTGGGTTCAATACAAGTTATGGTATAATGTGGTTTACCACATTATGACTCATAATGATGTCATAATGACTCATAATAATGTCATAATGACTCATAATATTTACCACATTATGACTCATAATGATGTCATAATGACTCATAATAATGTCATAATGACTCATAATATTTACCACATTATGACTCATAATGATGTCATAATGACTCATAATAATGTCATAATGACTCATAATATTTACCACATTATGACTCATAATGATGTCATAATGACTCATAATGATGTCATAATGGCTCATAATGTTTACCACATTATGACTCATAATGATGTAATAATAACTCATAATATTTACCACATTATAACTCATAATGATGTCATAATGGCTCATAATATTTACCACATTATGACTCATAATGATGTCATAATGACTCATAATATTTACCACATTATGACTCATAATGATGTCATAATGGCTCATAATGTTTACCACATTATGACTCATAATGATGTCATAATAATGTCATAATGACTCATAATATTTACCACATTATGACTCATAATGATGTCATAATGGCTCATAATGTTTACCACATTATGACTCATAATGATGTCATAATGGCTCATAATGTTTACCACACTATGACTCATAATGATGTCATAATGGCTCATAATATTTACCACATTATGACTCATAATGATGTCATAATGACTCATAATATTTACCACATTATGACTCATAATGATGTCATAATGGCTCATAATGTTTACCACATTATGACTCATAATGATGTCATAATGGCTCATAATGTTTACCACATTATGACTCATAATGATGTCATAATGGCTCATAATGTTTACCACACTATGACTCATAATGATGTCATAATGGCTCATAATATTTACCACACTATGACTCATAATGATGTCATAATGACTCATAATATTTACCACATTATGACTCATAATGATGTCATAATGGCTCATAATATTTACCACACTATGACTCATAATGATGTCATAATGGCTCATAATATTTACCACATTATGACTCATAATGATGTCATAATGACTCATAATATTTACCACATTATGACTCATAATGATGTCATAATGGCTCATAATATTTACCACATTATGACTCATAATGATGTCATAATAACTCATAATGATGTCATAATGGCTCATAATGTTTACCACATTATGACTCATAATGATGTCATAATGGCTCATAATGTTTACCACATTATGACTCATAATGATGTCATAATGACTCATAATATTTACCACATTATGACTCATAATGATGTCATAATGACATAATATTTACCACATTATGACTCATAATGATGTCATAATGACTCATAATATTTACCACATTATGACTCATCCCTCCTTAAAAAAAATACAATTGAGGTTACAGTAAGTCACTTACACTGGAAGTGAATGGGGCCAAATTTTGGAGGGTTCAATCACAGAAATGTCAAGCTTATAATATGAAGCTTAAAACTGGTGTATTATTTGAGCTATAAAGTTGCTTAAATCATATTTTTTTACAGTTGTTTAGGCATTACAATACTTCATCATGGCAACTAAGCAGTACAAGTGGATATAACTTTACACAGAAAAGGTAATTAAGTGATTTAATCACACTAAAATCATGTTAACACACATATTGTTTATGACTTGTTGCTATACTTTTGAAACAGTGAGTATTTTAACATGCAAAAATTGGCCCCCATTCACTTCCATTGTAAGTGTCTCACTGTAACTTATGTATGTTACTTTCTCGATGTAAAATCCAGCTTAATATGCAGAGACAACAATTAGCAATTCATAGGTCATTTTCTCTAAATCTGTAAACACGCTGTTTTTAGCAACCCTAGAGGGACAATAACATTGACTCAACCAATGGTGTGAGTTGGGGCAGGACTATCACTGTATGACCAAAGGCAGAAATTCAGAAAGCTGTTTTAAAAAACAACATTATTTTTGCAATTACGTTTGGTGGAGCTAGTGGCACAGAAATGACATGCTTTAGTTTTTATATAAATATTATAGAAATATGGCCTAGACATAATGTTTTCATGAGATTCACCCTTTAAAGAACCCAGAAACCAATTTATTGATTGGAAGAACATTAAGAACTCTTGATAAGATGACGGATCTTTGCTGATCCAGAAGAAAAGAGCCCATGGACTGTCAGTGTTTTCTTCCCAAACAGTTTAGTATAATCCACACTTTATAAAACACAATAGAAGTTCAGACAAGAGAAATGTCACTTAGACACAGACACATCCGAGCTGTTCTTTCATCTCGAGGAAATCCGGTTTTCTCTAGAGATTTCCATTCCTTCCCACATCATAAGAGGTGGGAGTCAATCATTATATTTTGAACTCGTCTCCTTTCCCAGACTGCTCTGTTCATATCTCACGGGCTTGCTTTGGACTAACACAAATACCTTTGTTAGAAATATAGACATTCTGTAAGATTCAAAAGCCAGCGATCACAGAACAATCGTCCTGATGTCAGAGCAGAGAACACAGTGATGTTCTACCTGATTATTAAAGGGAGAGTCTTACATAATTTACTCACCCTTGTGTCGTTTCAAATCCACATGACTTTGTTTCTTCAGTGGAACACTAAAGGAGATGTTTCTGAAAAACGTCAGAGCTCCTTATGTCCTTACAGTAAAGATTGGCGGGTACAGGAGCGGTCAAGCTACATAAATGACAAAAAAGTACAATAAAGGTATAATAAAAACCATCCATACTGTATGACTTATGCACTAGACCCTATTAAACCCTTGTACCATATAAGCCCACTTAACCTTTTATTGTGAAATATTAAAAAGTAGACAAAGCATGAGAGAAATGATGTTGCACAGTAAATTGTTGCACAGTTTTTACTATAATTTTGCAGTCAAAACAGACTATTTTAGGATACTATTGCCTTCTAGACACAACCTGCATCCTCTGGGCGTTCTCGGGACCAATGGCAATGGCCTTTGGCCCACCGATTACCCTTGGTCCAAACAAGGCCAACCGGGGATTGAGGCGGAGTCAATGTCAAAGGCGGAGTTTCGCTGAACTTCCCAGGTTGTGTATCCAGTGCACAACTGTACAGGTTCGGAAAATGTTTTAATGAAAAATGCAGGCACAGTACACATCTGCTAAAACACCCAATGGGCAAAGCAGTGCCCAAAGAAATGACTTCCCATGGTTCTGTGAAATTTTATAGACAGTGTGCTGGTACGTAGTACCACTGTTAGTGGAGAGACCACTCGGGACACCATGGCAGTTACAGTAAATGAGTTTCTAGATAACTAGATAACATGATACCTCAGCGTGAGCTTCCTTCTTGCGGCTGCAGCGTATTAAGGGTGGGTTTTTGGGCAACGCTGTGGAGTTATTGGCCCAATGCTTGGAACGTAGATCGAGTTTGGTCTTGCGGCTTGGGGTCCAAGGTTATTGGCCCCGTCTGGCCAGTTGATAGCCCTGGCTTGTACTGGTCCTGTAGTGGAAAAGCGGCTAATTATACAGTTAGGCTGATTAATAAAACATGAATCCAAATTTAAGTGTTTATTTAATCAAATGTGAAGCCCAGTGGGCATATTAGTAACACTGGAGGGCTTAAATGGTCTAAGCATTTATTAATACATTTCTTATTAATAACTATAAGAAAATAGGCTCGACCTAGATATAGTTAGGCTTAATTGTGTCACTATGCATTCCAAGTCTTCTGAAGCCATGTGCAAAATGTCCCGCCCCGACTTTCTGTTTCAATAGGAAATAGGGCGAAAATTTAGTTCATCCAACCATTTAGTGAGGTATTTAAATAAATTTTATTTTTTGTGCTTTGCCACAACATAAACATCCACTTAGGCACACACACACACATCCTTAATATATTGCACATTTAGTACAATAACACAAACAGACACACCTTTTTGAGAGCCTCAATTAACACCGGACATCTCACAAAAAATAAACAACCCTTAGACGTTTTGTCTCTATTTACATGGCCTACATCTGAGAATGATAACGTAAATGGAACAGACAAACGTGTGCTGGAATCAACTCATGGACTCTCCTGAAAATTCCTGAAGAATCTCTGGCTTTTGAAAAAACAGCTTTGGTCCTTTCCAATGTCCCAAGAGCGAAGCAGAGAGCTTAAAGGTGTAGTTCACCCAAAAAAACATCACATAAAAACACAGTAAAAGTAAATGATAGGTTGCAGGTTTTTTGGGCAAACTACCACTTGACGAGAAGCTAAACGAAACTGTAAGCTCTCTGATGAAATTCCTAGTTAACTGCTCTTTAACCGAGGAGTGTGTGAAATTCCTGCATATGCTCTAGATAGCATGTTGAGGCAGAAGGGATTGTATGTAAACATAGTATCTGACATGAATAACATGACCATGATAAACACACATCTGCAGAACTGAAATGTCTGCTGCAACTGCTCAAAAAAGAGGCCATCAGTCCTGCAACTCTGGGATCCTCTGGACATGAAAACATTTACCATGAGAAGCTAAACGGTAAGAGAATGCACTTGACTGAACAAACACACACAGACACACTCGGTAACACTTGCTACATTCACATTAAAGGCCGTAATGCACTCATTTTTGCTTTGAATGTTCACAGACATGTTTCTGAGTGCCATATATCTACAATCAAAGAGTTGATTTGACTCATGAGTTGTTTGGCCAGAACGGAAGGCAATCGTGTGGGCTGACTTGATCAATGGTGTTTCACGAGTGCAGTGCCATCTGTTGGCCATCTTTATGAAGCTGCAGTCTCTCTTTCTCCACTTGAAGGCGCTCTTTCTCTATCTGCAGTCTGCCCGACTCAAACTTGAAAAACTGCAGTCTCTCTTTCTCTAACAGGAGGCGCTCTTTCTCCAACTTCAGCTTCTCCGCCTCTAAATCCACCACCAATGGCCAGGCCAGCTTTCTGTCCTTCTCTCCATCCAATGAGGATGACGTGGGGACAGAGGAGGAAGTGGTGGGAGTAGCCGTGGAGGTAGAAGGGGCGGGACTTTGTAAGAGCGGCGTGTTTTGTTTCACGAGCAGTCGCAATCGTTCTCGTTCTACCTGCAAACGTTCCTTCTCCAACTGCAACCTCTCTCGCTCCACATCGCCCTGCCGCAACCTCTCCTTTTCCACCAGGAGGCGCTCTTTCTCCACCTGTAGTCGTTCAGACTCTACCTGTAAGCGATGTTTCTCCAGATCCAGTCGCTGCCTCTCCAGCGCCACCAGCAGGCTTGTGTTGTCGCCACCAGACAGGCCTAATCCCGCTATGCTCATCCCAGTCACAGTCCCAACTCCGAGCCCCAAGTCTCTGCCTGCTGCTGGGCCCATTGAAGGCTTTGTGGAGCTAAGCACGCCATATTCATCGATGTGAGCGAAGACCTCAGGAACACGCCCTTCGCGGTCCATGTCAGGGAGCATGGAGGGAAAACAGTCGTCATCATCTTCCTCACCCTCACCACCTTCCCCGACATCTGCATCCAACTAGAGAGAGAGGAAACTACAATTAGACACACAAATGTAGACGCAAGCAGCAGTTGCATGGCCAAGCATATCACTTCTTGCATCTTCGCCAGCAAATTCATTAAGGTGTTTTCAGATAATGATATCAGGCTTTTTGAGGCTTGTTGTTAATATGATCAGGGCCAATATTGGAAAAACAGAACATTTACAGACTGAAACTGGCATCACTGAACAGCACATGTGCCAACAAAATGAGAGGAAAAAGTTTGTTTCTTTTGAGCAGAAATGTGAATTTTAAAACACTGGTGGTGCTTGAGTGTTTGAGATAGAGACTCCAAATTTGGCTTGATATAAGTTGAGATACACCTCTATATGTATGCCAAATTTCACAACTTTTTCCCATACAAAAAAGTTGCAGAGACAATGCCTCACTTTCTGTGCAGTGTCTTCTCCAGCCAATTCGTTAAGGCTTTTCCAGAGAATGGTATCAGACACCAAAAGTCCATTTTGGTGGCTTTTTGAGGCTTGGTATGAATATGTTCTGGGCCAATATTGGCAATTATTGGACAAACAGAAAAGCTAGTCAAGGTAAAACTGAAACCATTACCATCACTGAACTGGACAAGTGCCAAAAAACTCAGAAAATAAACTTTGTTTCTAGCTTAATGGTTCAAACAGAAAAGTGCACTTTGAAACACTGGTGGTGCTTGAGTGTTTGAGATAAAGACTTCAAATTTGGCTTGATATAAGATGAGATACTCCTCTATTTGTGTGCCAAATTTCACAACTTTGTACCATACGGTAAGCCACGGACAAATTTTTTATTACCATAAGTCCATTTGATCTGGGCCAATATTGGTGAATATTGGACAAAGAAAATCGAGTGAAGTGAAAACTTTTTACCATGCAGTATGCCATAGATGAATAATAAGAAAACTAATGTATACAATAGGGGCTTCAGTCCAGTGGTGCATGGCCCCTAAATATTAGGGATGGGCATGAGTACTGGAGTACTCGGTTACTCGGATGTGGCAGCAATTATTGATCATGAAAACGATGATTGATGGTGATCATGCATGATGTAACTTTTCATTTAATTCAAAATTCAGGCAATTACCTGACAATTAAACACAAGCGTTTCAAAGAGGGGGTTTATTTTTAATTCTGAGATTGATTATGTTGTGGTTTTGAGGGGTACGTTGATTGTCAGAGAAGTCTCATAGCAACCAAACAGATATACGATGCAATGCTATCATTACGATAATCAAAAGAGAGTGTAATTAACCGTGTTTTGAACACCTTTCTCTGCAAAACGTATTTATTATCCTTTATTGTAGGAACTTTGTCTCGTTAATGGATATTATTTAATATAAGTGGATGTTTGTCACTGACTGTAAACCTCCCTGCCCTGGGTGCCGAAATGTTTGCATGACGTAACACACGCCTGCATCTCGACGAGTTGAAGGTTTCCAAACGAGTTTCCAAGTTGGAAGTCTGACATAAAGTGTCAATCCGTTGCACTTTCCCCAGTTGAAATGTGGAAATTCAGACACTCCGAATTAAATGGAATGATACATGAATCATCACAGCAATAATACGGAGCATCGCGTACTACTAAGACTACAGTACTACGGTAACTTGAAGGAAGCATGAGCATTGTGCACATTCTTTCATTGAGTTGGGCAGCAAATCTTCACATAATGACAAAATATGATGCATTATATTTTGATTATGCAATCATATGTAGATAATAATGAATAGATTACACACTGGCCAAAGACGTTTGTCAGCCATGTTATTATATATACAGTTATGTGCATGTCATTTCCCTCGAGTACTCGACGAATAATTAGTCAGAGTACTCGAGTAGACAAAATGACCAAAATGCCCATCCCTACAAAATATAGACACAAAAATAAATTATAATGAATAAGACTTTTGTATATGTATCTTAATGCCCAAGTAAACGCATACTCTGTAGCTGCTGGCATCATCGTCCTCCATTTTGACTCCTGCTGTGTGCGTGCTGGGCTCGCCGAGGTCAGTCAGATCCTGCCAGTCGCATGCCGAGTCTTTTGAAAATCCACTGAGGTCCAGTGACTGGTCACCGCCACCCAGAGACGCCTCATTATCAGGAGACGATGGTTCGAACTCCGCCTTCAATCCTGAAGCCAACTCAGCTTGAAGCTGCTTTCGTTTCATTAGCGCACGCCAGTCCAGGTAGCGTCGCTTGACCTCGGACGCTGTGCGTAGCTCCCCCTCTCCCAGCGCGTTGACGCTGTCCGCGACCTCCTCCCACGCTCGACGCTTCAGTTCGTTGATGGCCATGTTCTGTTGCCGTGAAAACAGAATCTCGCGCCGTTTGTGGATCTCGCGGATAAGAGTTTGTGTTTCCTTCACGCTGTAGTTACTCTTCCTCTTCCTCTTCAGGTGCTTCATCTGCAGAAAGTCCATGATGGAGAGGATGGCGCTGATTGGCTGCGAAAGAAAAACAGTGCCGCTGATTGGCTGCAGCCAAAAAAAGATTGGTGTTAATTGACTTTCACAGAAAAATAATTGGAGCTGATTGGATGCTGAAAATGTCTTTCATGGCAGAGACATTTTCCTCCTCATACAAAAGTGCTGGTGTATGACGCAGTTTTGGGATTGTGATGTTTCAGTGTTGTATGGAGTTGTAGAAGGGTGAAGGGAGGTAGGAAAGAGGATTCTGTCACCCTATTGATGCTCCACAGCGTAATGAGGTCATTCAGAGTGTCACACAGAGGTTAAACCGTCTTCTGACCTCACGGGTAAGGACAGCTGGATCAGACCACCTCGTCTCCTGGATCAGCAAAACAAACACAACAGCTTTGTTTACATATCCAAAGCGACTTATAAAAGAGGAACACAAGCAACTAGTCATACAAAAGTCAATAATATCTTCAATCGCAATGCGAACTTCTCACATGCACATTTTTTTTATATTTATTTATTTATTTTTGATGCCAGGGTAAAATAATACAATGAATAACGTTATAAATATGCATTAAATAATTAAATATTGTAAACATCAAGGCAGAAACAGGCTATGAAAAGGGTCCATAATGTGTGGGTCCAACATATGACTGATAAAAAACAATAATGAAAAAAAAAACCTCCCTTTATTTACCTTAAAATGTACCATGGTGAAGATAGTTTTCTCCAGAATGTCATGGCTATTGCAATACACAGTTACTACAACTTATAACTTAACTTAAAGTGAGAGAAATATCATGAAAGTTTTAAGGAGATCCCATATAAATGTATTCTAACAATGCCAACGAGAAAAAAGTACCATGCTTTGTTCCATAGCAATATTATGCGTTTTATATTGTATGCCATGATAGTACCATGGTATTATTTAAAGTACCAATGAGTACCGTGCAAATACTACGGTAAATGAGTGCGGTAATCATTGAGTACCACGGTATTACCGTCTGATATCACTGGTCCCATCACAGTACTTTCTGTAATAGAATAACTATACTACATTATAACATTTTAATGTTAATTATGGTTATGGTGAATTTACGTAAGGACTGCAATCTAAGGATGTATTCATAGCCTATACAGTATGATTATCCGAATTACATTACAGTAAAACAGTCAGATAAACGTATTCAATGGAAGAAAAAGCATAAATGTTGCCATTTTTCTCTTGCATTTTCATTATAATACCATTTAAACACTCAGAAAATGCTTCTATAGCCACCTATTCCATCATGTTTTGCATAAATAAGACTTATTAAATGGCATAAATAAGATTTGTGTGACTGGAGTATAAAGCTTTTTAGACAAACAACGCGATTACTCACAACGCCATATATATACACTATGTCCTTGTATAATAGCATAACATACACCAGAAAATTTTGCCTCAATTTTTATTTAAATATCTAAACCCTTACCGGTCGCGAAAGGAGGCATCATCCACTCCATTCACACTCGTCCATCTCCGGCTCCGCCTCCTCCGAATTGTGCCGAACACTTCCGACTGTGACCGAATGCCTTCGCCATTGGTCAATGAGCGTAACCGACCTCTCCGTCGGCCAATCAGCTGAGTTACGTACTGCTCAGCCCCGCCCACGGTCTTCCGGATTCCTGTGTGTGTTTATTAGTACACATGTACAGGCGTAAAGATTAAACGCGCTAGAGAAATTAAGATGGATGACAGTGTATTTAACATTTAATATTGTAATATGATGTTATATTGTTTTAAAGTAATAGTAATTATTTCTATATCTAGTAACACAGTTGGAGAGTTACAGTAGTTGACTGTACTGTGGATGAGAGGCGGGTGTCAGATAGATAGATAGATAGATAGATAGATATATTATAGATAGATAGATATAATATAGATATATAGATAGATAGATAGAGACAGACAGACACAGTTGAAGTCAGAAGTTTACATACACATAAGTCATTAAATCTTATTTTTAACCACTCCACAGATTCATGTTAGAAAATTAAAGTTTTGGCAAGGCGCTTAGTACATCTGTTTTGTGCCTGACACATGTCATTTTTCCAACAATTGTTTACAGGCAGATTGTTTCACTTTTAATTGACTATATCACAATTCCAGTGGGTCAGAAGTTTACATACACTAAGTTAAGCAGCTTGGAAAATTCCAGAAAATAATGTCAAGTCAACTGAGTTGGAGGTGTACCTGTGGATGTATTTTAAGGCCTACCTTCAAACTCAGTCCCTCTTTGCTTGACATCATAGGAAAATCTAAAGAAATCAGCCAAGACCTCAGAAAAACAAATTGTGGACCTCCACAAGTGTCGTTCATCCTTGGGAGAAATTTCCAAACACCTGAAGGTACAAACAATAGTATGTGAGTATAAACATCATGGGACCACGCAGCCATCATACCACTCAGGAAGGAGACGCATTCTGTCTCCTACAGCAAAGGATCTTGAGTAGATGCTGGAGGAAACGGGTAAATTTTACAAGTATGTATATCTACAGTGAAACGAGTCCTATAACAACATAACCTGAAAGGCTGCTCAGCAAGGCAGAAACCACCGCTCCAAAACCACCATAAAAACACCAAACTACACTTTGCGAGTGCACATGGGGACAAAGATATTTTAATCAACTGGTGTCAAGGTGATTTTAGTTTTATGTATAGGTCACTTCCTCTCAAGTAAGGCTGCCCCTCACTATTTGTACACGGCACATTACAGTGAATATATTTGAACATAGTAACATGCAGTTTGACCTGCCTGTGTGTTTGTCCAAACTAGGCTGGATGTCTCCTGATCAGAAAGCTGGTATGTGAGAAGATGGGTTTTGTCTGGAAAGAACCGTGCGAGGTAAACCCTACCTGCCACACCCCTCGCCCACTACAGACTCCGCCTACAGCCACACCCACTAGAACTTCAACGAGCCCCACCAGGGAGATTATGCCGTTCTGGCAGCAAAACCTGGACGTCAAGTGGGCGTAGACGTGATGAAGACCATCCGTGTACACATTCACAGCACTTGAGTGTGATATATGCTTATAGCTTTATAGTGTAATGATATGTTGGGAATGAACATTTCTGCCTGTTCATTGGGTGATTTTCTAAGTGTCCTGAACTGTTACAATCCTCATAACTGTCACCAATAAACAGTGAACCAGCTCAGACAGACACTGCACTTCCATCAGTGGCCACCAGGTGCTGCTCTATACTTTTGTTTTGACTTGATTCCTCAGTTGGAATTAGTGTTTTTATATTATGTAAATTCTAGATCTACTTGTAACCTGCACTATGAAGAATATTAACCATTTTAGCTCATGTCTGATAGCTTGTTTACAAGGTTTTGTTGTTTGAGTCAGCCACTGATTTTAAGAGTAATATCACGAAAAACATGAAAACAAACTTCATGTATCATGAAACTTTCCTTCCAGACCATTTATTAAAACCAAATCACAAAAATGACTCATTTTGAAATCTCCCTGATTATGACATCATAACCATGAGCTCATTAATATATGTACTTCCACATTAATCTTTGAGATTACATTTGGGTAATATAATCTGATTACTTTTGGATTACTTATTGCATGATTTGCTTAATCATATTATCAATTTTAAATGTAAAGGAGTGTTTATTGGTACTACTCAACACTGACCGTGCACATTTACATATTCAATGCAAATTCAGTATTCAGCAACTTGACCTGTCAGTAGTATGTCGAAACACAGGCTTTCTGATCATACCAGAAGTTATATACATGTAGACGTCTTTAAAGTACAGTTGCAAAAACAGCCTGTAACTCTTAACAGTCAGGGAAAGTATAAAAACAAAATGATGACGCTTTTGGTGCAAGAAACGTTGACAAACATAAGTACGCTAAGTGTAAAATATGTGTTTGTGTGCTTGCCAGGTAGCTGCTCCGTGCCGGAACTTTCCCACATCATGAATCGTCAGTTCACGGATCTGGAGTGGACGAACATCCGTTCAGCTGGCTCAGACGGGGACCAATTTGACGTGTTCTACAGGCACTGGGTAACTATGGCAACCGCTGCTTCCTGTAGCATCACTAGCATCATCAGCTCCCTCTGAAAGGAGGCCAGGAGACGAGACCACACATGCGCACACACACACACACACACACACACACACACACACACACACATCTATAACCATTTCTCAGCGGGAGAGAAATTGTGCTGAATGAAACTTTTCCAATTCTGATCACTGTTTCCATGGCGATGTGATCTCATCACTTCAGCATGACTCAGTTATGGCAGTCTGTGGTCATTTGAGGACTCTAATAAACACACACACACACACACACACACACACACACACTCATATACTGGTATTAAAAATGTACCCAAGGTGAGATTGTGGTCATTCTTTACATCAAAGCCCAGATGACAAACCATACTATGTGTCATGCACACACACACACTCACACACACACTCTTACTTGGCTATCTTAATGAACATGTATTAAAGACTTGTTTGTATTTAAAGCTGA
Source organism: Moxostoma hubbsi (assembly GCA_032164185.1). NCBI lineage: Eukaryota > Metazoa > Chordata > Actinopteri > Cypriniformes > Catostomidae > Moxostoma > Moxostoma hubbsi. The sequence goes on along the minus strand of JAVLUX010000029.1, from coordinate 37,249,049 downwards.
AAACTGTAGAGGAAATCAGACTACCTTTAAAGAAAACATTGAATTTTTATCCCCAAAAGGGATTTTGACACTGCAAGCAGCAATTAATTGGGTTCAAGCTATTAAGGTCCTTTAAGTACATATGCAACCAATATTAAGTATTAATTAGACAGTCCATTAGCACTTAAAACAGTACCTTAATTTTAACCATGTTAGGTAGCACAATCATATAGCATTTTTTACATTCATGACCGTTATAGCGCCACCAAGAGGCAGCGGTGTGCAATTTGTTTTCATGTGTCCTCAGATTGATGTCCTATATAAATGTCCAAAATTGGGTGATGATATCTCATTCCGTTCAAGAGTTATAACGATTTAAGTATATGTGGCCACGCCCACTTTGAATGTTTTGGCGCACCGTTGCGACGATGAGTCAGAAGTTTTTTTTCCCTGTCAAATTCGTTGATGCGGTACACAAGAACAGTTTGGTCTATCCTCACGAATCTCATACATTTTTGTGATGAGTGTCTCTAGATGATATATGCTCAATTTTGAGTGAATCGGAGATACTAGGAGTTTGAAAAAATAGGCAGGAAATGTTTTTTTAAAAATGGCAGGAAATCTTGTGGGCGGAGCTTAAAAACTATGCGACCTATTGGGACTCTGCGTGACTTAGGAATCAATATTTTGTTTATAGGATTTACGGTTCAAAAGTTATAAGCCGAAATGTAAGTGAAACTTTGAACTGTTGCTGGCGCTGGAGGGTTTGAGGTAGAGATTCCAAATTTGGTGCAGGGGTTAGTCATACCCACCCCTATCAGTGTGCCAAATTTCTTTCCCTACTTACGGTTCTATGGGCTGTTATAGACTTAGCAGTGTAATAAGACGGAGTTTCACATCTCGCCCAATCAGATGCGGGAGGGTCAAGTGTACCGGCAGACACTAATGTACCTAGACGATGAAGATGATGACTGGATATCTGAGGTGTGTGTTTGTGCGTTTTAAGGCTAAAGTTTATTCCATTAATTTATATGTGGCATATTTACCACAAAAAGGTGCGTTTATACCTATATGCGGCGCAGAGGCTCCATAAATATAATGCAAAATAATTTAGTGATCTTGTGGACGTGAAATTAAACATGCTTTCACACACATTCTGTGTGTGTTGTTTCTCACGGTCTCTGCATGGACCCCCACAGTGCTGGTACATCTGTCTGTTGCTGTTAGAGCGTGCGAATATGACACTGATCACTTTCTCCCCATCAAGAGCTCACATCCGTCATTCCTCTGTGTCTTTCATTATATATGCCCCATAAAAATATTCTGCTCACATGTATATTTCCTATCATTTTTCTTTGTTTCATCAAACATCATATCACAGCCATCTTGTTTCCAATCTCATCGAGCAATGCGAATGACGTAATCGAATGAAAATCAATGGGAAAATATACAAATATTTATTAAAGTTTAAAGAAACAATGTATTTCAATTATATTGCCAAAACATTCAGAAGTAGACGTAGTCTTAGAGTGTAACGTTCTACCAAGTGAGCTACCGTGCGACATAAACAACATGGCGTCGATCTTTGGTTGAAACGCCAACAAAACTGCATCTGGTAAGAAACCTAATTAAGTTTTTACATTAAAATCTTTTTGATTGAAAAGAGTGGAGTCTCTAGTTTCATCCGATATGCCATTTTTTACATTTGAGCAATTTATCGCGAAACGGCGCGTTGCTAAACACAATGACCACACTTGTGGACTGAATGCTCATTTTCATTTAAAATATTCACTGTGCATTATCACATTGAGAATCAATGGATGCATCCAGAAGCTGTATATGTTGCTTTCAGAGGCTTTATATGGAGTTAGGATGAAAATAAGGTGCATTTCAAACTGTTCTGAGACCAGTGCAGACAGACAGCACACTGGAGGTTAAGTCATTCACTAAATAGGGAGCAAGGGAGCATCCTATAGCTCTCCTATAACTGTTCTGAGACCAGTGCAGACAGACAGCACACTGGAGGTTAAGTCATGCACTAAATAGGGAGCAAGGGAGCATCCTATATCTCTCTATGCAGTTAAGTGCGTTCACTCCTAAAATCTGATCATAAATTCAGTTTCAGGCTGCAGATGACGTTTGGACACTCAACATGTTTGACACACATGGGACAATGATCATCAGTACATAGATTCACAATTTATAACGTATAATTTTATTTTAACATAGTTGGCCGTGATTGGATGATGCTGGACGTTACTTTAAATCAGAATTAATTATGATAATTAATGATGTAATGTCTGTAACGTCTCCAAACATGAATAACCAACACTCCTGAAACATCATAAATTATTTGATAAGAAAAATCGGACTTTCTATAGCTTGGGATTATTTGAAATTTCACAACTTGGTCCCGCTGTCCACATATGAGGACATACATTTTTAGGAAAACTATTTGTTTGTTTGTTTTGCTTGTTTATTAGGTGCTATTAGTTACAAATCAAAAAGGGAAATGGAAATGCACACAGCAGTCATGTGGGGGTCTCAGGAGGTTAAATATTCTTGGTTTTTGAGGATGAGGGTAATGTTGCAAATACATTTGTAACAAAATACTGTGGATAGTTTTTCCTCCTTTTTAAAAGTTGGTAAGCTTATTTTTTTGATATCCTAGCTACACACAGCTATATGGTTATTATCATTTGATTATTTATTCATTGTTAATCCCTGCCGACTGTCACTATCCGAACAGACCTGTGACCTGTTTTTCGGATGCGATCCATCTGTTGAAAAGCACAGATATAGAGCATTAGCCAAACATGTCCTGCTAAATCAAACACTCATAAAACAGAACAGAGAGTTTGTGCTACATTAAGGAAAAAAAAAATCTTCTCCACTGAGAGTATCTTCAGTTTAATATTAATCAAAGTTTCTTGCGGAAATCAGGCTCGAGTGAGTTAGAGAGATTCATTAGAATGTGTGTGTGTTCTGCTGTCTGTGTTCTGTCTGTCTGACAGGAAGTATTTACAAGGTCAATGGGCTAAAGCAGCATCACTGTCCCATGAGAACGAAACTCTAAATGCGGTTTGACCTTTTCAGAAGGGTCACGAGAGAAATCTACTCGCCTGAGAGAGAACTTGCTTTGAACGAATGTTGGATTTTTGTTAGTCGGTTTGTTTTTTTTTGTCAATGTGGACGCAGGTGCACTTCAACAACTTCCCACACACATTCAACATTTTCTGGGTCACCGGACAGACGCTTCTCACAGACGACTTGCGCCCATCCTGCAGTGTTCTGATTTACTGTTAATCACAGAAGCGGAGCTATCGCTGCGATTTGCGCCTGGAGCCGTGATGGAGGCCCTGCGGGAGCCAAAATGGAGTTCAGAGCCGCAGTGGCCGCAGATGCCTTGCAGAAACACTCAACACTGTGAAACTGCAGCGCGTCTACAGTGGATGGATGGATGGATGGATGGATGGATGGATGGATGGATGACCTTGTGCTTAAGCAATCTGTGTGTGTACAGATTTTCTCACCCATCCTCCCCTATGACACATTCACTCCCCCGTTACCATGGCAACCATCCCAGCACAGCCAACTTACAGGCAGTCATCCGAGTTAATCTAATCAACATCACTGTCTGAACAGAGAGAGAGAGAGAAACACTCAAACTTACCAGACCAGCTCTTGGCGGTGCTTATTTTGTGTGAGTGTGTTTTATCTACCTGTTTGCGAACAGGCTCCCTGTTACCATAGCGACAGTTAGGTCTTTTTGAAACTGTCATTCAACACGTAGTAAATTCCACAGCATCACTATGTCAACGGTCACAATGTGAAGCATCACTGTATCCAGAAGGAACGTCATTAAGTTAACAAAAAATAAAAATCCAGTTTTTACAACAAAAAAAAACAGCTGTGGTTGCCATTATAATTATGTCGAAAAATACAGTAAAAATGTAAATAAGCTTCCATGCAAGGTGCTAGTCTGGCATTGGGAGCAACTTGGGATTCAGTGTCTTGCCCAAGGACACTTCGGCATGTGGAGTCATGTGGGCCGAGAATCGAACCGCCAACCCTGCAATTAGTGGCCGACCCGCTCTACCACCTGAGCCATTGATTAATAAAATGTAGAGACAGCGCTCAGTGTTACTCACACAAACACTAAACACCATCAGAGTAACATTTACATTTTACATTTATGCATTTGGCAGATGCTTTTATCCAAAGCGACTTACAGAGCACTTATTACAGGGACAATCCCCCCGGAGCAACCTGGAGTTAAGTGCCTTACTCAAGGACACAATGGTGGCGGCTGTGGGGATCGGACCAGCAACCTTCTGATTACCAATTATGTGCTTTAGCCCACTACGCCACCACCACCTCTACACATAGTAATGCAATAAATATGAACTAAACTACATCACATAAATCACAGAACACCACAAATGTACATAACTGATATTAATAATAAGAAGAAACAACTATTCCCTTAAATGTAACGGGTCTCACTGTGAATTCTGCGAGCGCCCGGTTATTGTTTTTTTACTGTAATTTTAACAATAATTTACTGTAAAAAGTACATGTACTCTCTTGTTAAACATAATATAAATTGTTGCTCTTAATTATACAGGAAAATCATACTTTTTATATCTAAAATAAACATTTACAACATTTAACCGCAAAACTAGATATTGTTTTTTTAAATATATTTAAAAAAATGTAACTTTTATATTTTACGGTAACTACTCGTTAACCAATATATGTTTTTTACTGTAGCATTTTTACAGTCTTTTACCGTTGAAATCACTATTTATTTTTTGCAGTGCAGCATTGATGGTTTCACATTCACACAATCAAAGAAAAACAACGAGTTAAAGAAAAGTGTCAAACAAATAAAAGGCAGAAAGAGAGAGAGAGAGACAGAGAGAAAGAGAGAGACAGAGACAGAGAGAGAGAGAGAGAGAGAGAGACAGAGAGAGAGAGAAAGAGAGAGACAGAGAGAGAGAGAGAGAGAGAGAGAGAGAGACAGAGAGAGAGAGAGAGAGAGAGAGAGAGAGAGAGAGAAAGAGAGAGACAGAGACAGAGAGAGAGAGAGAGAGACAGAGAGAGAGAGAAAGAGAGAGACAGAGAGAGAGAGAGAGAGAGAGAGAGAGAGAGAGCAGTTCACAACAAGGAAAATAAATTGCACTGAAGTTCTGCAAGACAACCAGCGAATAGAGAATGCCATTATGACATCATTGTCAGTTAGATTCTATTCACAGAACATTCTAACACTGTAATTTGATTGGAGCTTTCAAATTTGACATTTCTAAAAGGTATAAAGTTTAATGAGACCAACAGAAGCGTCATCAACAAAACAAACTCTTAATGGAATTTGTACATTAAGCGGAGCCCATTAAAAGATTAATCAGGCAGATTTGTAAGATATTTCAGTATGTTTTCCCAATCTTAATACAGTTGTGTGCTGTTAAAATGACTCCCGAAGAGCAATGCAGATAATTATTTAATCAAGCAGGGCTCTAAATATTAAGCAATCATGACTTGCGTGGATTTAACCATACATTACACAAGAGACAAACACTTACTGCGCTACAACACACTCACTTTAATTAAATGTTTGTGTGTATTTTTATGAACGTCGGTATTTTACGGTTATATCTTTCCTCTCTGCACTATGTTTTTTTTTAGCAGTGAAGTCCTGGTTTATTTGCTTCAAAGTTTCAACTAAATGTCTATGTAAAGGGGTTAAAGGGAAAGGAGGAGGTGAGAACCGGCTTGTCAATATAAATAATATTTTAATGATAAACTGAACCAAAAAGACAAACACACACACACACAGGTGTCGGACAGCTGCCCGTAAATCTCTCTCTCTCTCGCACTGCCGTCTTCGGTCTGCGTTTATCCCTCTCAGAGGCTTGATTAGCCTGAGAGGGATAGCGAGAGGGGGAGCCCCCAGCACGTACACCCCCCCCTTTCCCTGGGGAGGGGCGTGGCTTCCTGCCCATCTGCCGGTAGGTCATCCCCGTCTATCTGAATGAGGGAAAAAGTGTGGCACCTACACGACATAATGGCGATCGTGCCAAATTAACAAAACATTTTTAAAAAGAGAGGGAAATGCCAACACGGAGCAGCAGTGGGAGAGAGAGAAAAAACACTTACTTGCAATACGGTACGTACTCTCCGATACGGCCTAGCTTGGTCCTCGGCCACTCCTCCACACTCTAATGGACGACAGCTGCCCCTCCCCGGGTGGATCGGAGCCAGTCCTCCGGCCCCAGGCGGACGGAACACCCCGCCATGTTTTGGTGGACGGTAGAGGTCTCCCCCGCTCCCTCCCCTCGCGGTCGGCAGCTGTTCCTCCGCTTCCAGGCGGCCAGGCTCCTCCATCCTCTGGCCACGGCTGCTTCTTTGGGGTGGATGGTAGCAGCGAGAACTCCACTACAGCGCATCCCTCCTCCTTCCCTGGTTTCGGCACCCTTGTAAAGGGAGAACCGGCTTGACGATATAAATAATATTTTAATTATAAACTGAACCAAAAAGACAAACACACACACAGGTGTCGGACAGCTGTTCATAAATCTCTCTCTCGCACTGCTATTTTCGGTCTGCCTTTATCCCTCTCGATGGCTAATTAGCCTGATTAGGGGCCGGGTGTGCGGAATCACGACCTGGCCCCACCCTCCGCCCTGCCACAGTCTATAAACAGCAATTGTGGCATGAGTTCCTGTAAAGAGTTCCTGTAGCTCAATTGGTAGAGCATGGAACCAGCAAATGCAAGATAATGGGATTGATTCCCAGGGTAAACACAAACTGATACAATGTAGTCATTGAATGCATTGAACAGGGCCGCTTCTAGGCTTAGGCAAACTAGGCGGTCGCCTATGGCACCAATTGGTGGGGGAGGAGGTGGGAGCCAAAGAGGAGGCCGCCGCCGAATTTTCAATTCCGATTTCTTCAAGATACAGGTCTCTGGTGACGCTAATCTAACGGGAGCATTGCAGATTTGTTTCCTTACATGTCATTTTCCGAGCACCTGGAATGCTTTTATGGTTGGAGATATCAAGTAGGAATATCCCACATCCGAATTGAATGGAACGCAGCATAGGAGCCATTCACAGAGGATGTATCCTAAACTTTTTTTTTTTTCAGTTTGTTGACTTTTTTTGCAGACTCAAAGACTCTTCTCCTGAACCTTCTGGTCTCCTCATGCCCGGGTCGACAGGGGCAGAGGCTATAACATTAATGTAAGAAAACAACAACAACAAGAAATCTAAACTGTTAATTCAGCCAAACCTAAGGATAAGTACGATTTAACAAGATAACTAGTTTAATGTACATTGAACTTGATCAGTTACTGTCAACCTTAAAGTATTTTAGCATTGATTTAGCTAGCTATCTATAGCCATACATCCAAACAATATCTAACGTTACGTAGGTCCCAGTTTATAGGACTATGTCACCGCACACAGAAACGTTAATTTAACAAGTATACAAGCATGTACCACTACAAGTTAGCTGATTTTGTTTGTTGGTTTGTTTGCTAAATGCTAACCTTACCTGTCTGTGTCCCAGTCGTAGCGCCGCTGCATTCATCAGTAGTTTTGGAGGAGGGCATGTTGAAGGAAGCTCTGTGGCAGGAGGATGCTGAGAGGATGACTGCACCGGCTCTGTCTTCTTGCAGTCAAAGATGGAGCAATTTTCTGCTTTTAAGTTTATTCTGTGCATAGTCAAGTGCTTCATCAGATTTGTCACAAATATTGCATTGCGCGCTGTTGGCATTGAGCCTGGTGAAATGTAGCCACACTTTTGATCTTTTCCACATCTTTCACATGTATGGGGCTTGAGACGCATACACACTACAGCCTCATGTGTGAGCCGCGTCTCTGGGCGTAACCGGCGTAAACTAGTGTTTTTCCTTGATGCCTAAACACAGCCAATCACTGGCACTTTTAGATTTGGGCACATCTAGCATACTACATGATTATCACTGATGTTGATGAGATTAACCACTTAGGTATCGCAGTTTGGTACCGAACGACAAGATGTTTAGAGGCAATTCGGTCGGTGCCTAAAATGTATCGAACTCGATACCCAGCCCTAATACTCCCTGAACTACTTTTTCACAATTTAATCCCAATGAATCTTGGCATTGTCCTCCTGGAATATGCCTGTGCCGTCAGGGAAGAATAAAATCCATTGATGGGATAACCTTGTCATTCAGTACATTCAAGTATTCAGATATCTTTATTTTATTGCTGCATAATTTTGAGCCTAGACCTGATCAATTGAAGAAACCTCAGATCATAACACTGCCTCCAGAGGCTTGCACAGTGGGAACTATGTGTCAAAGAAAGAAGGAAGAGAGGGGATACTCTTTAGCTGACCCTAATAAACAAAAGAAAATGGAGGGTTCACACACACACACACACACACAATCTGTTCAGCCTTCTTTTTGCTGCGTTCAAGTCCCTGTTATGTCATCACATACCTTAATATGATTGGTGGGATTTGTCCACATTCTTACACAATACTCTGACACCAATACTCTGATCTTAGCAGTGTTACCTCTGCATATTAATTCAAGGGTATACATTGCACATTTGCAACATAGTACTGAAATAACATGGCTACCTTTAAACATTTAGGTATTTCTTTATTTGCAACTCAAATAACAAGTGTGTCAGAACATTTCCACCACTTTCCCTTATCAAGCTTGACAAGTTCCGGATCTCCTGGATTCAACAGAGTTAAGTTTCTCGCCCCATGCCTTGTTTAGCAGCATTATCTCTTTACTGTACTAAACTCCGATATGGCCACTTCGGAATGAGATTCCGGTCCAGAGTTAGTAGTGTTGTACAAAGTCTTCGTCCCATCGGAAGCTCTGCCAGGCTCACGCTGGTTGACGAAGTTGTAGTAGCTCTTTAGCTTAGCAACGTGTGCATGGGATCACTCTGCCATTGAATTGCCTTTGCTGTCTGAACTGCACACTCTGCATGTCCGTTACCCGATGGGTTTTGCAGGATTGAAGTGACATGGCTCAAAGTCGAACTCACAACTGTATGTGTTGAGTGTTTCACTTGTAAATTGTGGGCCATTGTCCAAAACGACCACTTCGGGAATGTCGAATCAGGTAAATGTTGATTTGATCTTGGTTACAACTTGTTCAGCTGTTGTAGTCGTAAGTGCAGAATTTCCAAATATCTGGAATAATAGTCCAAAATTACCAAGTAATGTTTCCCTTTGTATTCACACAGGTCCATACCAAGGTGCTGACATAATCTGTCAGGTATGGGAGTAGGATTCAATGGCTTTTTATGCTCTTGACAGACTTTACACATTTTTTAATTTTCCGTTTCAGTTCAGAGGATAATCCTGGCCACCACACAGATGTATGTGCTCTCTCTACATTCAGATCAACTCTGATGTCCCTCGTGTATTCATTCTAGCATCTCTTGTCTAAGGGACAATGGTATGGCGATACGGTTTCCCCAGATAATCAAGTCATTCGTTTTAGATGGTTCACTTCTGAATGCGTGAAAGTCTCTTACAGAAGGGTACATGCTTGGGCCACCCAGTTCAGTTTCACTCAATCTTGTTGTGATGCCTCGCAAATCACGTCCATTTTACTTTTGAATGTGGGCGTATTTCCAATGACTGCATTACCATAGCAGTTGACGTCCTCTATGCTCCTCTGTGGGCTGATGATGCATCTGCTACTACCAGTGTTTTCCCTGGAGCATATTCAGCTGTCACTCCAAATCTCATTAGTCTGAGCAAAAGTCTCTGGTATCTGATCGACACTAAATCATTACAGTTAATCAAAGTGTTCCCAAACTGTAGCTCCTGGCATCGGCTGGTACTGCTGTTGGCTTTTCAACATCATAAAAGGCCAAGAAGAGCGAGGTCATTAACGCTTTTTTAAGCTGGTGAAATGCTCACTTTTGTGCCGAGTCCCACGTCCACATTGTTTTGGATCAGAGGAGCTCGTATAGTGGGCCTCCCAGGGTTTCCAGGTGCGGTATGTATTTCCACATACTGTATAACTGATCGTCCCAGCACTCTCTTTAGTTCGTGTACGTTCTTTGGAGGTGGGTATATCGATTGCTTTGACTTAGCCGGGGTCAGCCCGGACTCCATTCTCATCGACTACTTGACCCAGGAAGAGCAGCTCGCTTTGTCAAAAGACACATTTGTCTTTGTTTATTTGCAGACCAGCATTTTCCATTGTTTACATGCTTTAGTCATATTTTTGCGTCGCTCCATACACGATCACATCTCCCATGTACACTTGAACTCCTTCCAAGCCTGCAAGTAACTTGTGCATTTTCCACTGAAAGATCTCTGGAGCAATGCTGACACCAAGGGGACGTCTTTTAAAGCAGTATCTTGCGAATGGTGCAATAAAGGTCGTTAGTAGGCTGCTATCGGTGTGTAACGGTGTGTCCAAAAGTCACTTGCAGCATCCAATGTTGTGAATACTTTGGCAGTTGATTTAACAAGGATTTCGTCTGTTTCGGCAGTAAAATCTTTCTCTTTGATGTTTTCGTTCAGTTTCTTTAAGTCCATGCAGGACAGGCTCTACAGGTGCTCACCAATCTTCTTGCTTCATTCTACTTAGATCCACTTTCACTTTTGATAACTGGCAACGGGACTCTACAGGCTGTATTGACTGCATACGGATGGGATTACCCAGTGTTTGAATTCGCCGGTGAAACTGCGCCCTCTCATGTATGACGTTGGTCTAAAGTTGTACAAAATAATCATCAAATTTCTTCAAAACTGTCTCAAAATCATCTTGCTTCTCTCTTTCATCGAAATCAAACGATTTGTAGATATTTTGTAGACTTTAATAAACAAAAGAAAATGGAGGGTTTACACATTCAGGCGGGTTCAGCCGCCGCCTTGCTGCATTTTTCGCTAATGTCGGCCCTTTTATGTCATCACATACCTTAATATGATTGGTGGAATTTTTCCACAATGTAACACACAATACACTGACACTATGTATGATGGGTGCATCATTTCATGCATTTCCTATCTTACTCTGATGAGCCAGGAGATCCCAGGAGATCAGCAGTCATAGAAATACTAACCAACCCATCTGGCATCAACAATCATGCCATGTGATTATCTAATCAGCCAATCATGTGGGAGCAGCGCAGTGCATAAAATCATGCAGATACAGGTCAGGAGCTTCAGTATATGTTCACATCAACCATCAGAATGGGGACAAATTTTGATCTGAGTGATTTGGACTGTGGCATGATTGTTGGTGTCAGATGGGCTGGTTTGAGTATTTCTGGGATTTTCACACACAACAGTCTCTAGAATTTACTCCGAATGCAGCCAAAAACAAAAAACATCCAGTGAGCGGCAGTTCTGTGGACGGAAACGTCTACAGGTAACTCAGGTAAACACTATGTACAATAGTGGTGAGAAGAATAGCATGTCAGAATGCTAATCTGAAATGTTGGCGCTGTTTTTGTGGCACAAGGGGGGAGAATATTAGGCAGGTGGTTTTAATGTTGTGGCTGATCGGTGTATATATACCTCTGTTTATTTCAGTCTCTTTATTCTGCGCTAGCACCGATACTACTCCAGCCACCTTGAGAGCTTGGCAGTACAACACTGTAGATGTTGTTGTACCTTATATGACATGAAATGTTAGACTCCAAAACATGACTTCTGCGAATAGAAAAGATTAGAATAGAAGAACAGGGAGCCCTGCTGCAACAGATGTCATGCCCCCCGACAGAGACCCCCACTGAACATCGTGTCAGTCTGAGATTACATGAAGAGACAGAAGCAATTGAGATGTGCAATGGATTGACAGCGTTCACTACAGAGGACAGTGAATCGTTTTGTTCATCTTCATCTGTTTAAAGGTCACTCACACACCATCACATTTTCATCACAAATACACACACAGCTTGTGACTCTCTGAAGACATGCACACTTGAGTGTCTCCCTGCACTTTTAACAGCATTCTGTTTCCCCTCTCGCCCAAAAATGCACATCAGAAACAGGAAAGAGAGAGAGCGAGGTGTCATAAATGTGTGTTCTGTAAAAGCTGGTGTCTTGAGGACGCATCTGAGAGGTTTTTGTGAATGTGCGTCTGGGGAAAGATGTCCCATTTTTTGACAGGAAGCTGCTAATCCAATAATTCCTTTTTATTTTCTCAGACATTATCCTGAGGGAGATAAAACTCTTACTTGCACCCGAGCCTTTCTACACGGGTGTATCTCTGACATGAGGCTTAATGAGCATATTAAACACTTCTTTATGAAGATATCATTAGCTCAGTATAAAACCATAGAAGTCAATGTAAAGTCCTCACAAAAAAAGATAGAAAAATCAAACGTGTATGAGAGAGAGGTTCAGTTTAGTTAGAATTCGGTGCAACGAGCATGTGAACATTTGGGGTCGGGTGATCGGACACTGACCGAAGCATTTTATCGTTTCAGCTGGACAAAAAAATCTCTTTTGTTTTCAGTTCAAACGTTCCCATGAGAACATCATCATGGGAAATAAAGGAGAATGAGTTGTCTTTACAATTTGTTCAGGAATTGATGTGTTTGCCTACACACACACACACAAACAATCATGCACGCGCGCACACACACACACAAACAATCATGCACGCGCGCACACACACACACACACACGCACAAACAAACAAACAAACGCATGCACACACAAACACACACACACACGCTCACTCATACACATACACACAAACAAACAAACAAACGTGCGCATACATACACAAACACTCACACATACACACACAAACAAACAAATGTGTGCACACACACACGCTCACTCATACACACACACACACACACACAAACAATCGCGCGCGCGCACGCACACACTCGTATACACACACACACACACGCTCACTCATACACACACACAAACAAACAAATGCGCGCGCACACACAAACACTCATACACACACAAATAAACAATCGCGCGCACACACACACTCATACACACACGCTCACTCATACACACACACACACACACACACACAAACAAACGCGCGCACACACTCATACACACTCACATACACATACACAGTCACACACACACACACACACTCATACACACACGCAGGCGTACACACAAACACTCATACACAGGCACACACAATCACACGCAGGCGCACACACACTCATACACACACACAAACACAGGCACACACTTTCACACGCAGGCGCACACACACACAAACACTCATACACACACACAATCACAGACACATACACACACACACAATCACACAGATACACACACTCATACACACACAATCTCACACACACACACAATCACACATTCATACAGACACACACACACACACACACACATACAATCACACATACGCACACTCATACACACACACACACACAATCACACATATATATATATACACACACACACACACATTAACTAACATCTATGTTTATAAGGACAAATACGACTCAAGTCATATGAAAGAGATTTTTGTCTTTGGTCACTTTAATAAATGTCTACAATATTTCAGTATGATTTTCTTTGTCCTTCTTCAAAGTGTTCAGTACGTCAAGTTCAGTGTTCATGATTTCTGTGTATGCACAAAAGCACATAAAGGCAACGTTCCTCCAGAGGATAACGTTTCAAAACGTGTGATCGCTGACAGAAGCGTTAACTACGAGTTAACTAGAACTAAAGACTCGTTGGAGTTTATCATAAAGGTTATGAAAGTCCGTTTTACAAACAGGAAATACAATCAACATCTCACACACACACACACACACACACACACACAGTCTCTACACAATGCCCCTCATCTGTAGGTCTGTAATTATGCACCTTAATTTAATTGGCTGAATGCGACGAGGTCAGCATGAATGAGTAATGAGCAGATTACTGTAGTAATGTTATTACGAGATGTTTCAGGAAAGGAAGAGGAACACTGGAGTAATCATTGTGTTCTGTCACAGAACATGTCACACTGTTCTAGAACATATTCCAAATGGGATCTTATCATACTGATCTGTTGTCCCCAAATGAAATAAATTATAATTAGACTAGCGGAACCTTCTAGAGCAAATCTCACCGACACCAAAATCTCGGTGAAGTGCAAAATGCAGGACTGAAATATTGTACTATTGCATACTAATATAACACTATGGTGTAATATTGCATTAATGTCATATTCAGGTTGGCTGGGTTCCAAAAACACCAAAAAACTTGAATTATTTGGTCATATTTTTACATTTTAAATATTACTTTTGTCATTCTACCCCTGTGAAATATGTTACACCTTTTTAAAGCCCTAATGGATCATCGTATCCCTGTTTTATTGAGCATGATATGAGCTTTGGGTCCTTGAATAATGTATAATGTGCGAGTAAGGGCAGCCGGTGGACTTTGTAGTGCCCTCCTAGGGTAAGATGGTGCCCCTCTAGGGAGTTGGTGCCCTACGTAGACTGCGTCGTCTGCTTATTGGGAGCGGTGGTACTGTGTATGACAAGCACTCGATTATAAGCAGTTATAATCAAAACTATTTATATAATTACTTGTTTGACAAAAGAGACACATTAAAGGGATATTTAATGCAAAAATGAAACAGTTCATACAATACATATGTATGTCCATGTACAAGTAAAACGGGTGTAAACCTTTCAGCTCAAAAAGCACATAAAGGCAGCATAAAAGTAATCAGTGGTTAAATCCATGTCTTCAGAAGTGACATGATAGGTGTGGGTGAGAAACAGACCATTAGTTAAGTACTTATTTTTACTATAAATTCTCCTCCCTGCCCAATAGGTGGCGATATGCACAAAGAATGTGAATGGCCAAAAACAAAAGAGAGAAAAGTGCTTAAAAGTGCTCATCCACACCTATCGTATCGCTTCAGAAGACATGGATGAAACCACTGGAGATGTATCCAATACTTTTATACTGCTTTTATGTGCTTTTTTGGAGCTTCAAAGTTCTGGTCACCATTCATTTGCATTGTGAGGACCAAAAGAGTTGAGATAGTCTACTTAAAATCTTCGTTTGTGTTCAGCAGATGAAAGAAATTGACACACAGGACAAACATTATTGTTATTAATCAATCATTAGTTCTATATAATTCAATCATTGGATGCATTTGCATGTTTTCATTCATGATGTTTTTTTGTCCTATCACCCCGTGTTAATCACTCACAAACATAAATATACTTTGTCTCCAGTGTTGACTGGCTGAATGGGCGTGGCCACTCAGTCTTTACTGTGATTAGCTGTTTCCTCGGTGGGTGTGACCAGCATCAAGCTATATTTCGTAATAACAGGACACGCCCACATCTCACCTCTCAGCATCAAACTCAACACACCACTCGCTTGCCGTTTGTTTCATGTACATTATGTGAATTCAGAAGCTGCTCATTAACATAATTAATGCATATGCAAAACTAAATCTCTCTGTCCTTCCGTTGTGTGTTCTATAACTCAAAACCAGCTCATTTGGTTAATGGGACAGTCCAAACACGCCTGCATGCAAATAAAGCTACTTATAAACACAAACACACAAGAGACATTTGCTAGTGTCAGCCAGTAGATATACAATCACTGGATGTAAACAAAAGCATTCAAATAATCAAATTAATCTGGCAATATGATATCTAGGTGGGTGTGCATGTGATGCTGAACCGCTGATGATGATGATGATGTGGGCAACATTCATATAATTTTACTGTATCATGTGACCAATTGGAGTCTATTAGGCTGGACTCTACCTTGTATATAAAGCATTGTAAGGACTTCTCATTGGCGTTTATTGTCCTTAAAGGGATAGTCCCAAACCTCTTTGACTTCCTTTCTCCATGGAAACACAAAAGGGAAATTGCAATAATGTACTGATCGTTTTTTGTGTGCAGGTGAAATGAATGGGGAGCCGGAGCTTTCAAGCTTCAAAAAGGACACAAAAGCACCATTAAAGTATCATAAAAGTGGTCCATATGACTAGAGCTCTCTTTATCAACTCTTCTGATGGAACAGACCGGAATTAAAGACTAAGAGCGCAACAGTGCCGGCTCTCATTTTCAGCCATCTCAGTTACGGAAGTATTTTTCCCGTTCATTTTCCCCAACAGGGATTTCATCAAATACTTCATAAAAGTCATGACATATGTCACAACAAGCTCTTCCGGCACTATCAGGGTTGGACTGATACTGTGGCATACCGGGCATTTTCCCAGTGGGCCGACCCACTTTGGGTACAACCGATCGGGCCGGTGGGTCGGCCGCGAAACGGGCTAAATGGGCCGCGATAAGCTAAAATGAGCCGCCGCGTTATGCAGAACAGACCACAAGGCGGCGCCGCGATATGCAGAAAAGGCCAGCGAACCCAACCCAACCCAACCCACCGCCCAACAACTTTTGGGCCAGTTCCTATGTAAAATCCTGGGACGATTTCTCTTCCCAGTCCGCCATGGGCACTATGGTACTTGGTACTATTTAATGGTACATTATGATGGATATGAGCCAAATTACTGTCCTGAATTTTAAACATCTGGTCATGAAGTTCATAATTGTCTCCATTAACTGGTGGGTTTCACGGCAACAATTCACGTCTACAACATTTCCCTGACATTACACTAACCTGTATGTGTTTTGGGCACAGTGTTTAATAATGTGTATTAAAAATCTCTGAGGTGAACCGCAACATTATATAACATTGATTTGAAGCAAAAAACGAAAGTGCAAGACTGTGTACTTTATGACTTTCATGAAGTGAACTACTATCCTATGAAGCATTGCAAATGATGTAATCTAATTTAATACAATTGAAACATATTAAACCATTGATTTAAAGTTGTTGATTATAAATATAATGTGGCAGGGCGGGGCTGGGTCGTGACGATACACACCCGGTCCCGTATCAGGCTAATCAAACCTCAGAGAGGGATAAAGGCCGATGGTAGACGGTGGTGCGGGGAGAGAGAGATCATTTATGGGCATGACCGTCATGTGTGTTTGTCTTTCCCCGCACCACCGTCTGCCATCGGCCTTTATCCCTCTCTGAGGTTTGATTAGCCTGATACGGGACCGGGTGTGTATCATCACGGCCCCGCCCTCCGCCCTGCCATACATACGTTTTTAACCTCAACGCCATCATAAGCATTTACCATCAATTAACAACATCAGAGCTCACGGTCAGTCTGTTTTTAAACGTATATGTTATTGTTTATTATCAATTGGACAATACTGGAACCAGACTGTCACGCTCTAGCTCTCCATGGCACTTTTATTAGAGAAGTTGCGATGCAAGTCTGGTAAACAAATAGTTTAGACCAATTTTGTGAGCTGGATCAGTAAATTAATCAAAAAGATCTGATACAATCTGGTTGTGTTGACACCAAATGCCTTTATACGCGTGCATAAACAGCAGTACATTCAGAATCTGCAATCTCATGGAACTGAAATCGCATTTTTAGAAAAGGAGCCAATTAAAGAGAGCATTGACACAGCAGTCCGACACGGTGACACCAGAAAACTTGCAATGAATCAATTTTATTGGCATCCTAATAAAAATGGCTGACACATCTGTGGATAATGTGATCTTGGTTTAATCAGAAGTGACTGAAATGAATAATGATATTATGGCATACCTTTCCATGACCTCAAACTGTTTACACACACACACACACACACTGTCTCAAACACACACTCACTCACATTAAGGCTAGGGGTATACTTTGGTTTTCTGTGTACCGTTCGGTTCAGGGACGTGCCGTCCATATAAGCAGGGTAAGCAATGCTTACCTAACAGAAGGGTGAACAAAAATGACACTGAAATATTTAAATATAATTGTTAACATAAACAACAGCAGCACAAACCGTTATTCATTTATTCGCTTTGGCCCCGCCCCCTCAGGTGTAAGCACTTTGTGTTATGCTTTCTCTAATTCAAAGCATTGTTGACCGCCCAACAATCCGATCAGGGGCGGGACTGGCCATTGGGAGAACCAAGCGGGTCAGTGGGTCGGCCGCGAAACGGGCTGATTGGCCCGCGATAAGCTAAAATGAGCCGCCGCGTTATGTAGACGGACCACAAGAGCGTGTCTTTCTTGTGTTATGTCTGTTTTATAGTTCTACTGTTAGGGTGAAGTATCTGTTTCAAAACAAATATTAAGGGACGCTGACTGTCGTGTCTATGTTACAAGTGTGTTGTGCATTCAGGGTAAGATTGTTGTCTTCGGTGGTCAGATTAGTTAATTGCTGCTGTCCATTCCAGTGGTTCTGAAGTGTGGGAAGAGTGACGTGTGAAGCCCACGATGTTGAAACTAGTAACTGGCAATCATTTTTGTTTTCTTTTTGATGTCAAAACAAGCTCTTCCGGCACTATCAGGGCTGGACTGGTGCATACCAGGCATTCTCCCGGTGGGTCAACACACTTTGGGACCGATCAGGGGAGGACTGGCCATCGGGAGAACCAAGCGGGTCAGTGGGTCGGCTTAGCGATAAGCTAAAATGAGCCGGCACGTTATGTAGACGGACAACAAGACGGCGCAGCGATATGCAGAAAAGGCCAGCGAACCCAAACCCCCCCGCCCAACAACTTTTGGGCCAGTTGCTATGTAAAATCCCAGGCCAGTTTCTCTTCCCAGTTCAGCCCTGGGTTTGCCCAGTCTCAAAGCCAACGGCACGTGCCTGGTTCCTTCTCATGCACAGTCGAGCACTCCCATACGGACGCGCTCAACACATGCGCACTACTGCTATGCAACACTCTTTAGAACAGACAGCAGGCGTATTTGCAGATAAAGTGCTAAGACGCGAACTATCCACGTTACTACAAAAAATAGCCTGCACGCTGACAGTACGCGTGTACTGTGCTGATATAGAGATTTGGGTCACGCGCACTGTGCACGAGATGTAGCGGCACACAAAAAACCAATGTACACTTTTTGCCTTTAGGCTTTGCACGTGTAGACATACCTACAAATCAGCACATCCACACTCAATAACGCAAACAGAAGTAGTTCACCCCAAAAATGTCATTTACTCACCCTCATGTTGATACAAACCCATATGACTTTCTTTCTTATGCGTTCAACAGTGGCACGTGTGTTCACGTGACAACCCAACTAACAATTTTTGGTTCCCAGAACGTTCTGGGAACGTTAGTTTATGTTTGGCATAACAATAGAACCTAAAGAGAACTTTTCTAGATCGTTATGAATTGGTTCCGAAAAAATGTACCAAAATGCTAATGTTAGGGGAACGTTGTGTGTTTGCTGGGAACTCCTATTTGTTTCGTTTTTTCGTGAAAATCGAAGGTGATTGAAGGTGCAACAAACATCAGGATTTTCATAGAAAGCAGCGTTAATCTCGTCAACGAAATCAATGACGAAAACGTTAGTTGACGAAGGTTTTTTTTTATTTCGTCAACGATAGTGAAGATGAGACGAAAAAGGCGCATGGCTATAATTAAACGATTAATTTAAAGCATACTGTTGACGAACATCTGATGTTAATAGTGCAAGATATAATCAGAAAAATCTAGAGAATCTGTATATAGAAGAATATATTAGATATGGATTTGTATAATCCAATAATACATTATTTTTGCGCTTGAGCTGCGTGAGTTGAACACCGGCATAATGAACCGCTATATCCATTTACATTTACATTTATGCATTTGGCAGACGCTTTTATCCAAAGTGACTTACAGAGCCCTTATTACAGGGACAATCCCCCCCGGTGCAACCTGGAGTTAAGTGCCTTGCTCAAGGACACAATGGTGGTGGCCGTGGGGTTCAAACCAGCGACCTTCTGATTAGCAGCCTTGTGCTCTAGCCACTACGCCACCACCTCCACCAAATGACACGTAATTTGCATTGCGCAACTTGTCTTGTGACTACACTGTTTCCTTAAGAAACACGCTACACGCAATGTAATATCCGTTTACGAAAAACAAATAAGTCTCTTAAAAGCAAGCATTTGTTTTCTAAATGTTGGAAGATTGGATACATTTTGTCTGTTACAGTTTGACACTTTTTTTTGTCCATTTTGCACATTGCTGTCAACTAAAAGATATTGTTTTCGTTGACTAAAATTATATCTATCTAATTGTCGTCACAGTAAATTGGACTAAAATGTATGAACATGTTATGACGAAATATTGACTACTTTTACAGAACATTTTCGTTAAAAACTAAAGCTATGACCAAAACAAAAAACTGTGAACAAATGTACACTAAATGGAAAGTGCCATGCATGTTCACGCGAGAACTTGTGTTGTTCTATTAGCACGAAACTACCGAAGTTCTCATGTGAACGCTAGCCGCTGTGAACCGGTTTCTCTCGTAGCGCTCATATGACAGATATTAAAGATTTTCACTGAATCATGGTTGTTTCTCAGCAAAACATTTGGGACTTTCCTCCTTATGCATTCACAGTGGCACACTTTCAAGCGAGTGTACTTCTTTGGCTAGCGTCAAGTTTGCTAGTTGTAGCTTCAAAACACAAGCGACAAACAACGCTCATTGTGCTCTTGCATGCGCAACAGACGTCAGGATTATATCGAGCAATGACTTACATTTCGAGTTGTATCTCACCAAAACCTTTTGGACTTGCTTTCTTACGCGTTCACAGTGGCACGCGTTTACCGAGAACTTTCATTGTTTTTGAATGCGCAATAGACGATGGGATTTTCAGCGTAAAATTACGCGGTTCGTAAACGTGCAACGAACGTCAGGATTTTCATGGAAAAAGACTAAAATTAACATTTTTTTCCCACCAAAACCTTTATAACTTTCTTTTTTATGCGTTCAGTTGCATGCGTTCACGCGAGAACTTGCGTTATTTTTAGTGCTAAACTATTTAAACCATTGAACAAGCTTCTCTCGTGCTCATGATCGCGCGACAAACTTCAGGATTTTTATTGAAAATGTACTTACATTTTAGGATGTTTCACCTACACCTTCTGGACCTTCTCTGGTCTTTCTTATGTGTTCACAGCGGCACACGTTCACATGAGAACTTGCATTATTTGTAACGTTAAACAATGCAAGTTTTCAAGATAAACAAATTTATCTAATAGCGCTCATTCAGTAAACACGAAACCGATCTTTTTCACTGAAAAATAATTTGATAATATGACACACGAGTCGAATAGATTAATTTTATGATACTTCCGGGTCCTTTTTTAAGCATTAAAGTGAGTTTCTATCGACTGCTGTTTATATTTATATTGAAAAGACGGAAATATTGATTAAAATTCGTACATTTGGTTTCTGTATGAGAAAGAAATATGGGTTTGGAACGAGAACGAGGGTGCGCAAATATTGACAGAATTTCCATTTTTGGGTGGACTGTTCCTTTAAACACAAAGTAGGGGACAAACACACACACACACACACACACACACACACAATCTAACAGTGGTTAATGGTAGAAGGACACACAAAAGGGAAGTAACAATGGTTGGAAACACACATTCACACATACTCTGGATCTAAGCATGATTAATAGTTGGACACACATAAACACAAATAAAGGAAGTAAAACTGTGTAGTTAATAATAATGGAAATAAATGAGTTTAGGAGTAATGTGTGTGTATTTGGAGAGTAAAGGCACCAAGTTATGCATGTGAATTCTACATCCTGCAATGCTGCAAGCAATGTGTGTGTTTACATTAATTTGTCCATAGTATTTGTACTGTATGTGTTCACTAGAGTACTATTGTATGTTGTGTTTGTCGTTGCTAGCGATGTTATTGAGCAGAAGGCTTTATTTGAAATATATATCTATATATATTTATATTTTTAATGTCTCTTTAGAACACCTAATTATCCATGGCTCCATTAAGGGGGCGGGGCCAGGGCAGGACCGTCCTCACAGCCCCCTGCGTTCGTCTGTCACCTCTGGGGCCAAAGCTCCGGTTTGAGAGGCGGGGCTTCCGGTTGCCATAGGCAACACTAGTCTACGTGATGTCATAGCAAATGGACGGGGCCATCTCAGAGGCTAGTCTCCCGTAAAAACATGGTCCCAATGTTATAGGACACTTTGCGTACGGGGACGGAGCGAGTGCTGGTGAGGGAGGCGTGGCTCTGGGATTTGCCCGCCTCCAGAAAATAGCAGATTCCCAGGATCTCTTTGGGGAAGTTGTCGGGAAGCTCCTGCCTGGAGCGAGGGACGAAGGAGAATGAGCGATCATCACGCAAGAGTCTGAAAAACAAAAATAATGAAAGAAGGTTCAACGAATTCACTCATAATTTATTTACTATGACAAAGTACACAGCAAGTGTGTGTGTGTGTGTGTGTGTGTGTGTGTGTATATTTGTGAACTGTTTATCTGTCTGCACCGACATTAAGTTGAAGCCCAAACAGGACCCATACCTGAGAACGTCGACCTGACCGGTCGAATTTGAGGCCCGAACCCGAAATAGATCACTCTCTCTAGAAATTTTCTCCAAGCAAGTATATTTATTTAATATTTAATGTAAAGCATAGTAGTCAATATTCGTAACATTATTGTAATAGTAAACAATCAGTTATTGGGGGGGGGGAAGGGGGTGGGGGGGTGTTGAGTGGATACAATGAGGTTTGGTGACCTTGTTAAGTTTGTACAGAGATGATTCCACCTCTAAAGAACTAAATTGTGCCAAAAAATGCCCAAAAAAATGTCTAAAACAGCAATTGAGTGGGTTGGCCAATGGGGTGGCCAGCAGGGTGGGAAATTAGCACCCGCCACCCGCCGAGGGCGGGTACTTTTTCAATGTGGCGGGTCACTTTGCCGTGTATACCAGCCACAGTGGCGGGTGGATTATAATAATGCTGCGTTCGCACCAAAAGCGAATACAGTTTGCAAAAATTCGCATCCACCGAGGGACCAGGACAGGACCACCAGACGCGCGTAAACGCGTCTTTACGTTGACTTAACATTGAATGTATTAAGTAGTAACCAATAAACAAGCTGCGAGTGATTTCATTGTACGGATTGGACAGCCTTTGTCAAAGAATGCGGTTGCTAAGTAACAATAATACACTTTTTTCGAGTAACTCTTTTGATTGGTTTTCAGCGCTGTGTGTCACGGCGCTGAAGATACCGTTATACTGTATAACTTATACACATAGCTAAGCTGAGAATAAATTTTTTTTAAAGTGTGTATATACATAGCTGAGCTGAGCTGGTGCAGAAGAAAGGGAAATTATTTTTAAAAATGTGGCGACATATTCCCGGTGTTAGGAGGCCCGCAGCGGAGTCAGCAGTTATAAATGAACAACTACAAACTGAGGGCGAAGTAAAGAAAACGAAAAGGTACTTTTCTAACAAGTGGCGCATTGATGACCAAGGGAAACCGAGGGAATGGTTATCCTACCTTCCCGACGACCAGTCTATGCACTGCACTTACTGTCGAACCTACGCGTCAGCAGAAAATGTAAATAATTCGTTCGTAAGAGGGACGTCTAATCTTAAATTAGAGGCAATAAAAGACCACGAGTCTTCCAAGTCGCATATTAAGTGCACTGCCATACAGCTGGCGAAGACGGGACCCCAGGAGCAAAAGTGGCTGGTAAAAAATATAAGTGGCTGGTAAAATTGGGCATCCACCAGCCACTGTGGCTGGTGGACAAAAAAGTTAATTTCCCACCCTGGTGGCCAGGCTTCGGTCCACGGTCCACAGACACCCCTGGCCACCCCCTAGCTCCGCCACTGTTTATTAGGCCCACAGTGTTCCTAATAGTGCTCAGTGAGTGTACATAGAAAAACAATTCAAAAGCAGCACAGATGCATGCTAAAACACATTAGTTGAAAAAAAAAACAATATTATATATTAAATACATTTAGCCTTCGTTATATTAAATATATATTATCAAAACATTTCTAATAATAATTTAAGCGAAGTTAAGCTTGGGAAAATGTACCCGAACCCATCCCGAAACCCCGATCCTTTTTTCAGGTCCTGTCGGGCTCGAGTCAGGTAGCAGACTAGTACTGTGTGGATGTGTGTGAGTGTAGGTGTGTGTGTGTGCATGCATGTGCATATATTTGTGTGTGAATGTGTGGACAAGTGTGTTGGTGTTCTGTATATCTGTGCTTGATTATTCATGTCGGGTATGTGGTGAATGCTGCAAACGCAGGTGCTCGTTGGTACATTCTGAATCACATGTGTGTGTGTGTATCTGTATGAGCAGATCTTCAGAGCTGCACTTGACTGCAGAGTATTGTCCTTGAAGCAGGTTGCCATAGAAACAGGTGTGACTGTCTCCACTGTGCCAGAGTTACACATCAGAAAAACTGACACGTGTGTGTGTGTGTGTGTGTGTGTGTTCTCACTGGTATGTGGTTGGGCTGACGTTGATGCAGCGCGGATGACTGCCCGATTCAAACTTGCTGGCCAGCGTGACGTTATTTCCAAACAGACAGTAGCGTGGCATCATCACACCCACAACACCAGCCAGCACTGAACCCGAGTGGATACCAATCCGCAACTACAGAGAGAAAGAGAGAGTAACATTAGCAATCGCTTTTTTCCAAAAACCTAGTGAGCTGCCTTGCTATCTATTGTCTACATGCAACTATATCCTAAGGCAGCATTGTAACTGAAATGTAACCTCGGTAGGGAATTTAGCAATTCCAGTTCCTCAATGGTTCCATTAATGTCATTTTAATGTCATTTGAAGCAATATTTGGGAATAAGAGATGTCCCAATACCATTTTTTTGAGAACGAGTACGAGTACAGATTCTTCCGTATATATATTTTTTTAATTCCACATCAACAGATTTTAACAGGTGTAACATGCCTAATAAATAAATATCTGATCGATATGTCCCAGTCGAGGCCTTTTAGCTTTGAGTGATGCAATTTGCTTTAAGTGATGTATGTAATTACAGAGCAGAGGAGGGTGGGGACGACACACGCCTGGACCCCAATCCGCCTGATGGGGCGCACGAGGGATGAAGGCGACCGGTGACGACAGTTTGAGAGAGAGAATTACGGGCAGCTGTCCTGTATGTGTTTGTCTGTGTCTTTTTATTTAATTCAATATTATTTATATTGTTAGGCCGGTTCTCGCCTCCTCCTTTCCCTTTAACCCCCCTTACAGTGATTTGAAATCGAAGAGTATGAGATCTTGCTGACGAGTCGGCTGTCATCTGCAGGTTTCACCGTTGAGGAAAAAGATCCTTATAGATTTAAAAACCTGAGATATTCTGCATGATCGTGCGATTGATTAATTAAACAGGAAATGAGGACCGATTTTCACTTCAAGTAAATTGGTAAGTGCTTTTTGCATTGTTATAGCAACATCAGGAGTTTTCTAAGTGTAAATTAGGCTGCTTGAGCGTTCAGTGTCTGATCATGTTTTGAAAAGTAACCGTGTACCCTTACGTACCAAAATGAATTGCAAGTAGGTCTGTGGATTTAACGCGTTAATTCAGTGCAATTAATTGTACAAAAAATAACACGTTAAAAAAATTTATGCAATTAATGAATGCCCGGACCGTAATAAGGAAGATTCCTGAGAAATGCTTGTAGTACCACCTGTTTACTCCAGAGGGCAGTAAGTGAAACTTCAGCTGTATGAGCAACACACAGTTTATACAGTGAAGAAACACTTCAGCAGAACAACACAAACATGCGTCACGTTCTTGAGTTAAAAACACTTGGTGCGCAAATCCGATCTAAGGAATCTCAAGATGTGTTGTAAGTATTAAACAATATTTAACTTCACACAGTGACCTAAACATTTTATGTTTATGACGCAACACACCCGAGACGCTACACAAGCATTTCTGACACAGGTGTACATTGACGGGTCCTTAAACAAGCCCTCATAATAAATCTCATAAATTCACTTGTGTAATGGATTACTGTGAACTGTGTCAATGATTGACTTATGATCAATAATATGGTAGTAAACAATACATTATATTCTAAAGCTGCTTATTAATGATGAACTCTTCAGCCACAAGAATGTCATGCATTTTAATAATATGAATATTTTTTTATTTTATATATATAATTTTTAAATATTTAAAGATAACTATGTATAATTATACATTGATATAAATATGTATAATCATTATATATTGAATTATTGTTAATGAGGGGCTTTCTCAGCAAATATTTGTATATGCGATTAAATGCGAGTAATCACAATTTATTAATCGGGACACCGTGTAATTAATTAGATGATATTTTTTATCGATTGACAGCCTTAATCGCAAGCTAAATTTAAATTGCAAATATTATTAGAGAGATTTTTCTTGGTACTAGTCCTCCTTGGTTCTGGCTTTCATGCAAGACATGTTTTTAAAATGTCAATTGGTATTATTAGTTGACTGCCACGTAATGTATGATGGGCATCTGGTGTCTTATTCATTTGAAACTGTGTTTTCTTAATGGCATGAATCGCACAGAAGGCCACGACTTAAAATGCACGGGCCATGGCTGTGGCAACAAATTAAAATAAAATATAAAATATTATTTTTATCAAATGAAGTGCTTTTATTCAGAACCTCACAGCACAATCCAAAATACAACATTGGGGTTATTTTTGTCAATTAAAGTGCTGCACAACAGAGTATTTCATTTGTGAGATATTGCTTAAATATGATAAAATTACTATTAATTATTTATTATTATTATTATAACTTTTTCATTTAAATTGAGCTTTTATTTTGGCGAAAGCTTTTATTTTGAAACCCTCACGTTTATGTGTGTATTTGATGGTAGCTTCTCATTTTCGGAAAAGCAGGTCACTACGTGACCCATTGTGATAATTAAACTGCAAAAGGCTGTTATTTAATTGAATATGTAAGTCTGTATGTGCTGTGCACTTCAAAGTGAATTAGCGCTCTGCTCAATGTCATCTGCTACAAACAGAGTGTGCAATAATCATGATGTTGTTTTTCGTGTATGAGACAAGGAGCTTTAATAAGTACAAACACTTTATGTCAGCACAACACTGTCTCCACACTTTCACAAGCACTCACATATGAAGTGCGCAGCACACGCAAACTATATAGTTATCTAAGTGAATCGCAGCCTTTACAGTTTAATAATTACACTAGGACATAACATGATTTTCAGAATGACTTTCCTACATCAGATGGTATTGTTCTTTAGTATCGGAGCATTTTCACAAACATGAGTACATGAGTGCGGTATCGGACCCCATTACGATACCAATATCGGTGAAGTTTGACGTTTGCTCCATGTTTTGTTTTTACCGTGTCAGATATTCAGATATTTGGGTGTGTATTTTTATGCTTGTATTTCAGACTAGTTTTTTGTGCCCTTCACGTGTGGAGCGCTACTTGTTACTGTCTATCTAGCGCACTCTAAAGATGTCTCATATGTGGTTACATTTCAGTTAGGATGTGGAATTTATAACAACATTTCTGAACGTTACACATATGCACACACAGGCCGACTGCATGAACTGAACCTTAAGAAGCCTGTGAACAGCAGCGTCATCGAAAGGGCAAAGGATTTCTGATGTTCCCATGTCACGTGCAGTCCATGAATGCAAACACGTACACATTTAATGATGATGCATGGTTGCCCGCAGCGAAGACCCTGATATTATTCATGGTCTTGTTGTCACGGTGACGGTGCTGTCAATCACACAAACCGACTAGACTCACAGACAGACTTTAAAGCCCAGTTCGGTTTGCAGCATCGTATTCCAATCTTGTCTTGTTTAAACAAACACAATCATTGTTGCGCTCATTACACTATGCAAACAACATAACATGCTCAGAGCCGCTTCTTAACACACACACACACACACACACACACACACACACACAAAAGACACATGTGCCTCTCAGTGACACCATTTCGCTCATTGGCTCCATCTAAACGATAGCAAACAACAATCCGACAATCAATTAGCGCCAAGCATTGGGAGTATTCGGCCGTCTCAACGGTGACTAGATTCCACACTCTGGCCTACCGGGCATGTACACAATGGGCCGACGCACTCTGGGGCCGATCAGGGAGGACTGGCCATCAGGAGATGATGTTCGGCAGCGAAACGGGCCCAATGGGCTGCGATAAGCTGAAATGAGCCACCGTGTTATGCAGAACGGGCCACAAAATGGCACCTTGAAATGCCAAAGGAGGCAGCGATATGTAGAAAAGCCCCCCCAACAATTTTTGGGCCAGTTGTTATGTCAAATCCAGGGCCGATATCTCTTCCCATTCCAGCCCTTGTAGTACTCCACTCTGAACAAACCCTCGGACTCACCTTGATTGGCTTCCCATCAGGCGTCAACACTTCTTCTGACAGCTCCATCATCTTAAGAGCCATGAGGGCGATTGGCTTGGCATGGCTGTCAATCTTCCTGTGGAGCCCGCCCGCCACACAGTACGCATCGCCTATAGTTTCAATCTGTTCAGAGATAAAAATAAGATCATTCTTACGGTTAATATACACACAAACATGTGAATCTAATTAAAGGAATGTTCTAGGTTCAATACAAGTTAAGCTCAATCGACAGCATTTGTGGCATAGTGTTGATTAAAACAAAAATGAAAATGAAAAATGATTTCCGTAAAGTGCTTCTATGGGCGCAAAGCCAACAAAGGTGCCTCTGGTAAGAAATCTCTTTACGTCTGTTCCTTGAAACCTGTTTGGATGTAAAGAGTAGCGTATCTAGTTTCATTTGATATGCCGCTTTAAAAAATGCATTCATTTTTCACACATCAGCGTGCTGATAAACGTGATGTCCACATACGTGGATTTTGGGACAGTATTCACTCAAAAGGTGAAAAAACAGGTTCATTATTTCTTCTAGTTATAACTTTCAACATTAACACATCTGAGCGTCATTTCACTTCATTTTAATATCAATTTTGTTATATCTTATTTTGATATCACTGTACAATACATTCATTAACATTAGTAAATGCCTTCCTATATTCACTGTGCATGATCACATCGAGAATCAATGGGTTCATCCAAAAGCTGTAAATGTGTCTTTCAGAGGCTTTATATGGAGTTAGGATGAAAATAAGGTGCATTACAAACTGTTCTGAGACCAGTGCAGACAGACAGCACACTGGAGGTTAAGTCATGCACTAAAATAGGGAGCAAGGGAGCATCCTATAGCTCTCCTATAACTGTTCTGAGATCAGTGCAGACAGACAGCACACTGGAGGTTAAGTAATGCACTAAATAGGGAGCAAGGGAGCATCCTATATCTCTCTATGCAGTTAAGTGCGTTCACTCCTAAAATGTGATCAAAAGTTCAGTTTCAGGCTGCAGATGACGTTTGGACACTCAACATGTTTGACACACATGGGACAATGATCATCAGTACATAGATTCACAATTTATAACGTATAATTTTATTTTAACATGATTGACAGTGATTGGATGATGCTGGACGTTACTTTAAATCAGAATTAATTATGATAATTAATGATGTAATGTCTGTAACGTCTCCAAACATGAATAACCAACACTCCTGAAACATCATAAATTATTTGATAAGAAAAATATATATTGTATTAGTAGTATTATTTAAAATCTCACAACTTGGTCCCGCTGTCCACATATGAGGACATCCATTTTTAGGAAAACTATTTGTTTGTTTGTTTGTTTTGCTTGTTTATTAGGTGCTACTAGTTACAAATCAAAAAGGGAAACGGAAATGCACACAGCAGTCACGCAGTGGTCTCGGGAGGTTAATATAAAAAATGATGAATCTCATTAATGTATAACAAGAATGTGTTGTTGTTTTTTACATAATGAGAATTAGTGGGGGGAAATGTGTTTAATTGTCATTAAAATAATGTCACAATGCCAAAATATTGAAATTGTCCTTCTGATTTAGGGTGAAGTTTGGCCCGGACATTTCTCCATGAGATTCACCCAGGCACACCCCCACACGTCCTATTATTTCAAAGCGACACAAACACACTTCGATTTTGCCTCTTGACGCTCGGTGGCGGCTGCTCTCAGATATAACACTGAATAACACTTAACACAAAGCAGGTGAGGGACGCATGAATATGAATATTTCTCTCTGGAGACGAACTGATGCCAACGCTGTACCACAACAACAAGGCATTTACATACAGGAGCAGAAAAGACAAAGAGTTTGTGTGTGTGTGTGTGTGTGTGTGTGTCTCTAGCTCACATACACGTTTGTTTGCAGTAATGAAAGAATGGTGTTTTATAATGTCAATTTATCGACATACAGTGTGTGAACTTGTATTGGTCCACACTGTGTGTGTGTGTGTGTGTGTGTGTGTGCATGCACTGTCATTGTCTAATAGATCAGCTTGTAAAGCTAAAAGCTTTTAAACACTGAAGTCTTTCTTTACCGCACTGTTTATAGCTCTTTAATAAAGTGGAGTATTTAAAGTCAGCATAAAATCAAAACTGACCCTATTTATTTCCTTAATGCATGTTACTGCTCTTATTGTATTCATGCTTGGTGTAATGACTGACTATTGTGAGATTGCAGCCAATAGTCAAATGTTAAGTCAGTTTTAACCCCGCCTCTTCAACAGCCTGTCATGTACACAAACCTGCAAATGCAGAGGTGCATTTTCAGCAGTTCCCCTCCCGAAACCCTGTACAATTCCCCAAACTACTTTGAGTATGTTTTTTACATTTTTACAGTTCAAAGGAGGGGGAATGGCTGTGAATTCAGGGTTGTGTTCGAGGCATTTCACACCTAAATGCTTCCAGAGGTGATCACTTCTGATGCGACAGGGAGAAACTGGCTTTGGTTTATTCATATTTTTTAATGCATGCATTTTTCAGAGGTACCTTGGGATGCACAGCATGAGTAAGTGCTCTTTATTCTTTAGATTTAGTTATTGTGATTAAAAACTTTTAAATATTGCAATTTTACTCACTTGATTCTTATTCATCTGCATTGCACTTGCGCAACTGCTCCAGCCTCATTGTAAGCAAAGACCTCTTTGTATTGTGCATTTGTAGGCTGGTTATGGATTAATGTTGTCAGTTAGATCATCGTTTGGTTCTGAAATTTGTGGAAATGTGGGCCAGTATTTAATGTAGATAATTTCTTAGTTTCCCCGGTAACTGGCTCTTATATTAGCAGCGCTGTATAAATGGTCTGGACATATATAGCGCCTTTTTAACCTTACTAAGGTATTCAAAGCGCTTTACACTGCATCTCATTCACCCATTCACACACCAATGACGGCAGAGTGGCCATGCAAGGCGCTAGCCTGCCATTGGGAGCAACTTTGGGTTCAGTGTCTTGCCCAAGGACACTTCGGCATGTGGAGTCATGTGGGCCGGGACCCTGCGATTAGTGGGCAACCCGCTCTACCACCTGAGCCACAGCTCAGGGTTACGTGTGAAATCATCATGATGATTATGACATCACAACTTCCTTCACCAGCTGAGGAAGTTCAACCTGCCACCGGAGCTGCTGACACAGTTCTACTCGGCCATCATTGAGTCTATCCTGTGTACATCTATAACTATCCGGTTTGGTTCAGCCACCAACTATAATGGACAGTCAGGACTGCTGTGAGGATTATTAGTACCCCCCTGCCCATCCTCCAAGACCTGTATGTCTCCAGAGTGAGGAAACGTGCAGGTAGAATCACTCTGGACCCCACACACCGTGCTGAACTGTTGCCCTCTGGCCGGCGCTACAGAGCACTGAGTGCCAGGACATCCAGGCACAAGAACAGTTTTAACCCTCAGGCCATTTTCCTCATGAACAATTAAACTGCCTCAGGACTCCCCATAGTGCACTATTGTAAATAAATACCTCATGTGCATATGTAAATTCACATATTTACATATAATAAATGTACATACCCCTACCTTGCACATGTACATACGCCATTCTGTTATATGTCCTATTATTTGTTTGTGTATTTACACTCTTCCTTTTTTTTATATTCTGTGTGCAAATAATAATGAGTATCCTGCAACTTAAACTGCCCTATTGAGCAGCACAGAGATGTTATCCAATCATAACAGAAGCCATTAGCATATAATTATTCTTAATAATTCTTAAAGGTACAGTACCCGAAACAGCCCGTTTAACTCTCACGGAGAGGGTGTAAAAGGGCCATGACAAACTAAATTACAGAGCAAGAAACCTTCCAAGTTTGAGAAAAAAGCAACAAATGTGTAGAATATGATCACTTTAACATTCTGCGTGTGTACCTTATAGACGTCCAGTATTCCGCACTGGTAGTCAAAGCGTGTGTAGAGTTCGTTCAGCATGCTGATGACCTGCATGGGCGTACACTGCGCACAAACCGCCGTGAAACCCACGATATCGGAGAACAGCATAGTGACATCATCGAACTTCTTGGCTTGAACAGGAAGTCCCTGCCACAGTCTCTGAGCCACGTCACCGGGAAATATGGAATATAGCAGATCCACGGTTCTCCTTTTCTCCTCTTGTAAAGCTTGATGGGTCTTCTCCAGCGTGGCTTTGAGTTTATCCATGCGTTTCTTCAGTCCATCCTGGGCTTTCGCCTGTTCTCCAACCTACAGAAGTGATTAGACAAGCGTTATGTAATCAGCCTTTTCTGGAAGTCTTTTAGTATGTTCTACACTCATTGGAGTTTTAGAATAAAGACGGCTTAAAGACACCAAAACACAGCTTAACCTCCTTAACGTGGTAAACCCACAGTAAGGCAAGGCCATGAGTATTGTCTTTATAACTTGCTGACAACAGCAATATAACAAGGACACCAAAATTGGATGAATGGTTACATTTATTAATAATTAACTATAATAATTGTGTCGGTGGGGTCTGGGTATCTCAGCGAGTATTGATGCTGACTATCACACCTGGAGTCATGAGTTTGAACCCAGGGTGTGCTGAGTGACTCCAGTCAGGTCTCCTTAGCAACCAAATTGGCCCGGTTGCTAGGGAGGGTAGAGTCACATGGGGTAACCTCCTCGTGGTGGTGATTAGTGGTTCTCTCAGTGGGGCGTGTGGTGAGTTGTGTGTGGATCGTGGAGAGTAGCATGAGTCTCCACATGCTGTGAGTCTCCGCGGTGTCATGCACAACGAGTCACATGATAAGATGCACGGATTGACGGTCTCAGAAGCGGACGCAACTGAGACTTGTCCTCCGCCACCCGGATTGAGGCGAGTAACCTGCACCACCACGAGGACCTACTAAGAAATGGGAATTGGGCATTCCAAATTGGGGAGAAAAGGGGATAAAAAAAAATTTAAAACAATAATAATAATAATTGTAATTTTCTTTTAAGTAATAAAATTAAATAAATGAATATTCTGGGTTCAATACAAGTTAAGCTCAAGCAACAGTAACTGTGGCATAATGATGATTACAACAGAAAAACATCTCGACTTGTCCCTCGTTTATTTAAAAACAAAGCAAAATTGCGGTTAAAGTGAGGCAATAACAATGGAAGTGAATGGGGCCAGTCCATAAATGCTAAAAAAAAACACGGTTTCAAATGTATAGACAAAAAACGTAAACAATATACATGTTAAAATAGTTTTAGTGTGATTACAAGGTTTACCGGCGTTACATTGTCATGAAAAAGAAAGCCGTAATTGTGAAGTAATAGTACACAGTAATTTGTAAGAGAATTTATCACACTAAAATCATGTTAACATGTAAGATGTTTGTATTTTGTAGCTATAAGGTGTTTATTTTAATGTTTGTGGACTGGCCCCATTCACTTCCATTGTAAGTGCATTTTTGCATTTTTTGTTTTGTAAACATTGTCACAAATGATGTCGATTGAGCTCAAGTTGTACTGAACCCCAGTCAAAAGTGTGGTGTGTGTGTGTGTGTGTGTGTGTGTGTATCAGCTATTTTACAGCAGATTTCAATGTGGCTCATCCAATCAGATTTGAGAGATTTTAGAATTTCAAAACAACTGCACAGAGAATTCTAGACGTAACAGAACTCTTGTGGATTCAAATGTCAAATTAAACTTAATGATGTTGCCTGACACACCCACCAGGATGACATCACGCGTAGCATCGTGCATGGGGATGTCCGACAGATGTAAGCCCCGCCCCATGAGCTCCTCTAGCCTATCAACGCGTGGAGAGCCCAGGAACATGATGGAGTTGGATTCAGGTAAGTGAAGCATCTGACCTTTGAGTTCCATCACCTGAGAGAGACACACACACACACGGAAAGTAATGTTCATTTAAAATGTGAAAATTGCATCTCATATTACAAATGCAATTTATTTGTAGGGAATTCATATTAATGCAATAATCTAAATAATTAATGCAATAAACCCAAAGTGTTTATCACTGAGAACGCACTCCTATGAATATGTTTACACGGTTGTAAAGGAAAACAACAAAGCATGTCGGATTTTAGTGCCCTATATTTCAGATCTGAAACACTAGATTTCTCAAACTGCATAAGGAGAGAGAGAGAGAGAGAGAGAGAGAGAGAGAGGGGGGGGGGGGGGGGGGAGAGAGAGAGAGAGAGAGAGAGAGTCAGTTATTTTATAAGGATTTGGTTGCTATGGAATTCTGCATGTTTTATGGAAATATGTCTATAATCTTTAAATATGCTACATAGGTTATGTAGCTATGATCTCTCTGCATGCATTGTTGGACTATTCTGGATAATTTTTCAAGCATCATTCATACTATTGTTTATACTTTAGGTAAGGGGTTAGAGCCCATCTACAAGTCTCTAGTCACAATGAGAGTCATGTCTCTAGATAATACACAAGTCCCTAGGTCAAATTTAGAAAATTGGATTTTCCGCCTGTTTTATAGTCTGCCAGTTGAAAATTGTAAATCCAATCTCTTAGAAAAGTATAAACCGCACATTTTGTGGTATCACTCATGCCTAGGTGTTTGTTTAATTCACAAACTGCAAGTATGCACAATTGTAATAGTGATGCTTGCCGTAGCACACCTCATCTCTCTGTCCTGATGCACACGCAGGGTCGAATCTGAGCACATCCCTGTGTGTAAGTGTACAATGGCAGCCGATTACATAACATAACGGGACGGAGATCTCAAGTTCACACACCATCTGCCTGAAATTATGTGTGTTAAAGTGTTTTGTTGAATGCAAAGTGAATTTCATGTTTGAATGAAAATCTAATTAAAAATAAGAAAGATAGGCAGTGTATCCATTTACAAACGTGTGTGTGCATCTTCTCCTTAGTCCTGACTGTGTAGATGTATTATGCAAAAATAGGGAGTTCAGCTTAAATAATGCAGTGAGCTGCAAGATTGGGCACTCTCTCTCTCTCTCTCTCTCTCTCTCTGTGTGTGTGTGTGTGTAATAAATATAGGGAATCTCCCACTTCTAGATCCAAATGTACATGCTTGACTCATGTTGAGTGATTTTAAAAGAACACTCAATCAGAATGAACAAGAGCTAAATACTAAATACCATACCAAACTTAACTCTGCAGTCAATGACTGAACATGTCACTATAACAGAAAACCGCAACCAAAAACACCATCATACTCAAAAGTAAATACTGAACATGTTACTAAACAAGCTCTAAGAACAGCGAGGGCCAAACCGTACCGGGCCATCAGAGAGGCACACGCATCAAAAGCGCGCACACGCCCAGAGAATCCATAGTCTCTTCCAGGACAGCGGCGACATGCGGCAGGGCACCAGGCCATCACCAACTACAGGACAACATCAGTTGCTTGTGACAAAGATGCATCCCTTTCAGATGCACTGAACGACTTCTACGCTAGGTTTGAAGCACAGAACGACATGATGGCGAGGAAGACCACCCCTCCTCCCAACGACCAGGTGCTCTGTCTTACCACGGCTGATGTGAGGAAAACTCTACCCACAGAAGGCTGCTGGACCAGACAACATTCCTGGCAGATTGCTCA
This sequence comes from Moxostoma hubbsi, assembly GCA_032164185.1. Lineage (NCBI taxonomy): Eukaryota > Metazoa > Chordata > Actinopteri > Cypriniformes > Catostomidae > Moxostoma > Moxostoma hubbsi. Next base: position 37,213,251 of record JAVLUX010000029.1, on the reverse strand, counting down.
GAGGATGTGCAGACCAGCTGGCAGATGTTCTTACTAACATCTTCAGCATCTCTCTGAGCAGCGCCGTCGTTCCAACGTCCTTTCAAGGCCACCACCATCATCCCCATGCCAAAGAAGTCATCAGTGTCCTGCCTCAACGACTACCGTCCCGTCGCAATCACACCCATCATCATGAAGTGCTTCGCGAGGCTCATCATGAGGCACATTAAGACCCAGCTGCCCCCCTCACTGGACCCACTGCAGTTCGCGTATCGTCCAAACCGTTCAACAGACGACGCCATCGCCACAACCCTCCATCTGGCCCTCACCCACCTAGATAAAAAGGACTCGTATGTTCGAATGCTGTTCACAGACTTCAGCTCAGCATTCAACACAATAATTCCTCAGCATCTGATTGGAAAGCTGAAACTGCTGGGCCTGGACACCTCCCTCTGCAACTGGATCCTGAACTTCCTGACTGGGAGACCTCAGTCAGTCCGGATCGGGAACAGCATCTCCACCACCACCACACTGAGCACTGGGGCCCCCCAGGGGTGTATGCTCAGTCCACTGCTGTTCACTCTGCAGCAATGCACAGCTCGAATCACATCATCAAGTTCACCGATGACACGACCGTGGTGGGTCTCATCAACAAGAACGACGAGTTGGCATACAGAGAGGAGGTGCAGCGGCTAACGGACTGGTGTAGAACCAACAACTTGTCTCTGAATGTGGACAAAACAACACAAAAGAGATGGTTGTTGACTTTAGGAGGGCACAGAGTGACCTCTCTCAGCTGTACATCGACGGCTCCTCTGTGGAGATCGTCAAGAGCACCAAATTCCTTGGTGTTCATATGGCGGAGAACCTCACCTGGTCCCTCAACACCAGCTCTATTACCAAGAAAGCCCAGCAGCGTCTCTACTTTCTGCGAAGGCTGAGGAAAGCACATCTCCCACCCCCCATCCTCACTACATTCTATAGAGGGACTATTGAGAGCATCCTGAGCAGCTGCATCACTGCCTGGTTTGGGACTTGCACAGTTTCGGACCGCAAAGCCCTGCAGAGGATAGTGAGAACAGCTGAGAAGATCATCGGGGTCTCTCTTCCCTCCATCAAAGACATTTATATAAAACACTGCATCTGCAAAGCAACCAGCATTGTGGATGACCCCACACACCCCCTCACAAACTCTTCATCCTCCTACCGTCTGGCAAGAGGTACCGAAGCATTCGGGCCCTCACGACCAGACTGTATAACAGCTTCTTCCCCCAAGCATCAGACTCCTCAATACTCAGAGACTGGACTGACACACACACACACACACGTGTCCTGAGTTGCACTTTAATAACTGTCACTTTATAACTGGCTGCTACCTCAATAACTGCTATGTGCATAGAACACTATCCCATAGTATGTTATGTTTACATTTGGCATTTTTAGAAACTGTCATCTTTTTGCACTACTGTGTACTGGTCGGCGCTGCACTGTCTCTCACTGTGTCTATTGTCCTGTTCATTTTTAGTAATTTATTGTACTGTCCCGTACTTTATGCACACGTTTGCACGTGCACTTTATATATAGGTATGTTATTTAGTCTGTGTAGTCTCATGTGGTTCTGTGTTTGTCCTATGTTGTTTATGTAGCACCATGGTCCTGGAGGAATGTTGTCTCGTTTCACTGTGTACTGTACTAACTGAATATGGTTGAAACGACAATAAAAACCACTTGACTTGACAATAATACCACATTTAGACTAAATACTGAAAGTGTTAATCAACAATAATACCATATTTAGAGTAAATACTGAACGCGTCACTCAACAATAATACCACATTTAGAGTAAATACTGAACGTGTTCCTCTACAATAATACCACATTTAGACTGAACGTGTCACTCAACAATAATACCACATTTAGAGTAAATACTGAACGGGTTACTCAACAATAATACCACATTTAGACTGAACGTGTCACTCAACAATAATACCACATTTAGAGTAAATACTGAACGGGTTACTCAACAATAATACCACATTTAGACTGAACGTGTCACTCAACAATAATACCATATTTAGAGTAAATACTGAACGTGTCACTCAACAATAATACCACATTTAGAGTAAATACTGAACGTGTCACTCAACAATAATACCACATTTAGAGTAAATACTGCACGTGTCACTCAAGAATAATACCACATTTAGAGTAAATACTGAACGTGTCACTCAGCAATAATACCACATTTAGAGTAAATACTGAACGTGTCACTCAACAATAATACCACATTTAGAGTAAATACTGAACGTGTCACTCAACAATACTACCACATTTAGAGTAAATACTGAACGTGTCACTCAACAATACTACCACATTTAGAGTAAATACTGAACGGGTCACTCAACAATACTACCACATTTAGAGTAAATACTGAACGTGTCACTCAACAATACTACCACATTTAGAGTAAATGCTGAACGTGTCACTCAACAATACTACCACATTTAGAGTAAATGCTGAACGTGTCACTCAACAATAATACCACATTTAGAGTAAATGCTGAACGTGTCACTCAACAATACTACCACATTTAGACTGAACGTGTCACTCAACAATAATACCACATTTAGAGTAAATGCTGAACGTGTCACTCAACAATACTACCACATTTAGACTGAACGTGTCACTCAACAATACTACCACATTTAGAGTAAATGCTGAACGGGTTACTCAACAATAATACCACATTTAGAGTAAATACTGAACGGGTCACTCAACAATAATACCACATTTAGAGTAAATACTGAACGGGTCACTCAACAATAATATCACCTTTAGAGTAAATACTGAACGTGTCACTCAACAATACTACCACATTTAGAGTAAATACTGAACGGGTCACTCAACAATACTACCACATTTAGAGTAAATACTGAACGTGTCACTCAACAATACTACCACATTTAGAGTAAATACTGAACGTGTCACTCAACAATAATACCACATTTAGAGTAAATACTGAACGTGTCACTCAACAATAATATCACATTTAGAGTAAATACTGAACGGGTCACTCAACAATACTACCACATTTAGAGTAAATACTGAACGTGTCACTCAACAATACTACCACATTTAGAGTAAATACTGAACGTGTCACTCAACAATACTACCACATTTAGAGTAAATACTGAACGTGTCACTCAACAATACTACCACATTTAGAGTAAATACTGAACGTGTCACTCAACAATACTACCACATTTAGAGTAAATACTGAACGTGTCACTCAACAATACTACCACATTTAGAGTAAATACTGAACGTGTCACTCAACAATACTACCACATTTAGAGTAAATACTGAACGTGTCACTCAACAATAATACCACATTTAGACTGAACGTGTCACTCAACAATAATACCACATTTAGAGTAAATACTGAACGTGTCACTCAACAATAATACCACATTTAGAGTAAATACTGAACGGGTTACTCAACAATAATACCACATTTAGAGTAAATACTGAACGGGTTACTCAACAATAATACCACATTTAGAGTAAATACTGAACGTGTCCCTCAACAATAATACCACATTTAGACTGAACGTGTCACTCAACAATAATACCACATTTAGAGTAAATATTGAACGTGTCACTCAACAATAATACCACATTTAGAGTAAATACTGAACGTGTCACTCAACAATAATACCACATTTAGAGTAAATACTGAAAGTGTTACTCAACAATAATATAATAGCGTAAATACTGAAAGTGTTACTCAACAATAGTATAATAGCGTAAATACTGAAAGTGTTACTCAACAATAATATAATAGCGTAAATACTGAAAGTGTTACTCAACAATAATATAATAGCGTAAATACTGAAAGTGTTACTCAACAATAATATCATAGAGTAAATACTCATCACCTTAATTAACCATAACACCACCAAGACTGAACAAATGATTACATCATGACACCATAGTCAGTGTAAACACTGAATTTCTTGCTAAACCAGCAGCCGCAGAACTCCACACTAGATCGAGCAGAGTTCTAGCGCAGTGGATTCCTGCAGGAGGAAACTGCAGGAACAATCCTGGCAGGCGTTCAAGCTTCCCTGCAGTGGAACCATTTATAGAATGCTACAATAAATATATAATCAGTCCAGAGATACAGACATATGCTTCCTCTAGCTTCAATACACACACATACACACGCAAACATAATTCTGGATCAATTAATCCATATTATCATGATCCAGATACCTAGATGTGCCACCAAGCATAATTGAATACAATTGGAATGTGATGTAGTTTATTGATCTGGTCTGGTTACCGAAAGGTTCTAGGTTCAAACCCCTTTAATGCTAATTCATGAACTATAACCAGATCGCAAAGCGACATAGAATCAACGTAGAATCGATGTCTCTAATGGCACAGAAACATTCTCCGACATTGATTCCACATCTTTTTGCTTATCGAAATCACATTTAATCTACGTTGTTCACGCCATTGAAAACGAACATAAAATCGATCTAATTGGTTTGCTACAATGTTTTATACAATGTTGATTTCAGTTGAGTGAAACAACGTCATAGAATGAACATAGTTTCAATGTATAATCAATCATATATAATAATAATGTTGAAACAACGTTATACATTTAATATATTTTCTATTTTATTTTTAAAATCCCAAATACTTAAAAATGCATAAAACAGCATATATAGTATGTACTCTTTATTCAACACACAGCACATTCAATTACTCGTTGTTTTATTTATACAAAATATACATTTACAAATACATAATTCTTTGGATAATACTTTTCACCCTCGTGTTGTTCTGAACGGTTATGTTTTGGAGCACAAAAGTAGATGTTAAGCAGAACATTTGGGACTGATATTCTCAGTCACCATTTTCTTTCATTGCATCTTTCTTTTCTATAATACTGAGTGGTTGACTTAAATTCAACCGTCAGCATAAACATCATCCATATGACTCCAGCGGTTAAATTAATGTCTTCTATAGCAACACGATTGCTTTTTATATGAAACATATCAATATTTATGTACTTAACTATAAAGCACATTTTTTACAAAAAAATGTATAAGTACTTTTTTCTGGAGTAATTCATGAGCATCAGTAAGTGTACTGGCAACATTTATTTCCACTGACATCTGTTTTTTAATCTGCACCATGTATGCTTCATCCATGCATTTGCAATCACCCCCTCTGGTAAGACATAAAAGCTTGCAAAGGTGGAAAATTGTGATCATTGATGAGAAAGACTTTACCATTCAGTGGTGTGGCTCACTTCATTTATTGCAAAGGCAATTAAGCTGCAAAAAAAAAAAATGCATCTGAAAAGTTGATAATAACTATTACCTTCTGAAGCAAATAAAATCATCATATTTAATTCTTTACACACCACCTGTTTCCCAGCACATTAGATATGTCCAGCAGATGACAATGTATTGTTATATGAGACTTCTACCTTTGCCGTGCTCATTTGGACCTCTGTGGTGAACATTGGGGCAGAAAATGCCACAAAGTTTGTCCCTGAAATTAAAACACAGTCTTTGAGGAAGTAATGACAGTTTTAACATCTGTTCATCTTGTTTATAAATGACTCACGCGCACATCATGGGACATTCGTGCGCGGAGGTCAGATACATTAATAAAGTTAAAGTTTAGAAAATAGGAGTAAAAATGATCATGTTGAAGTTGATAACCTACAACAACTGAAATGAGTCCGACATGGTGAATTATCGATCTTTCGGTTACCGGTTATCTCACGGAAGAATGGTCAGTGGGCAAACAGGGCATTTAAATACAAAATTACCAAGCGGGAATGTTTTTAATACAATTAAGGGTAAAACAATTCAATTCTAAGGTGATAATCAACGATAGACTGACAAACCATTGCGTAAAATGATGAATAAACGTACATTTATGTTTACATTTTCCAGCGACGCATCCACTGACGGTTGGGCCCTTGTAGATTCAAACATGCGCATGCGCAAAACTCAACATAGTTTCAACATAGAACAAACGTTATAATTTCGAGCAAATCGGCGGCAGGTACATACTGATGAAACAACTTAATTTCGAGGTTGGATATATGTTCTATTTTTGACCGAACAACGTTCTGATGAACCGACCAAAAAGTGAATGTTGATTTAACATTGAAAATTGATCGACGACTGATACCAACATTTATAACTAAAAATAGACGTTGAATCGACGTCACCTTGCTATCTGGGTAATCATTGAGTCCTTGGATCCAGACATTTAACTTCAAGTTACTCCAAGAAAACTGAACCTGTAATATATGTAGGGTACAGTCATTCATTTTAGACCAAAGAATCTGGTTAAACACTACTTCCAAGTAAAAGTATTAAATTCAAGGCCCTGATGCTGGCATACAAAAGTAATTGGGTCTGCTCCAGCATACCTAAAAACATTTATGCAGAGCTACGTTCCCACCAGAAGCCTGCGGTCGGCTAAGGAACGTCACCTTGTCATACCAAAACAAAGTTTTTCAGACTTTCAGTTTCATCATACCACATTGGTAGAATGACCTCCCCAACTCCATCCGTGAAGACTCACTCTCCATCTTCAAAAACGGCTAAAAACACATCTTTTCCAAGAGCACTTAACCAAAAAAAAAAAAAATACATTTTACAATTCTTGTTGCACTTAAATCTGTTTTGTATACTACTCTGATGCTAGTGAAACTTTGTAATATGGCACTTTTCGTACCACTGTCTCCTTAAGATGATTCACTTATGTTTTTCCTCTTTTGTAAGTCGCTTTGGATAAAAGCATCTGCCAAATGAATAAATGTAAAAGTACATTTTTCAGATCAAAACATAGAGCGAGCATCCGTGGTGTTTTAGTCCTCAACAACTTTGTAAAGCATGTGACTGCTTTGATGCCTTTTTTACTTTAAAGAATGACTTTAGCACAAGCAAAAGCCTGAGGCCTGAAACATACTTTACACATGTAATTAAATGCAAATGCTTCGAGCTACGCTAGCTTGGTTTTTATGGGGGGATATTTCAGGCACATGCACCAATGACGCTAAGACTGCCCTAGATAAACTAGCGTGCTGGCAGACAGTCTCCAAGTTTTGTGCCGTTGGCGAAAAAACTGAAGTCAACTTTGGTTTTAAAGCTGATATTAATGCGCCACTAGTGCCACCAACAGAATTGCAAAAATAACCTTTCTGAATACTCCCCCCATTGATCAAACAAACAGGTAGTCCCGCACCCAACTCATGCCAATGGTTGAGTCAATGCTGTCATGTTGGAGAACGGGAGAACTGAGCGGGCTGGTGGGTCGGCCTCGAAGCGGGCCAAACAGGGCGCGATATGCTAAAATGACCACAGCGTTATGCAGAACAAACCATAAAATGGTGCCACGATTATGCAGAAAAGGACAGCGAACACCCTCAACTTTTGGGCCAGTTGCTATGTAAAATCCCGGGCCGATTTCTCTTCCCAGTCCAGCCCTGGGTGCCACGTTTGTTTACACACCATCTGCTTGCTAAAATCCACAGGTGCTGAGACCTACAGCAGGTTGTTGGAACTGACACCTGACTTTTAATTTCATTATCTGTTCCCCCTGTTTAATTCTTCATTTTGCCTGTCAGAAAAGCCACCTTGATCCTGGGCTTTCAACTGTAGCAGTGTTTTACATGACAACACAAGACAAACGGCTTTCTGTGACAGACCAAACAACGTTTACACACATCACATCTGACAGCACCATCCCTCAAAGCACAACAGAATAAAGAGGACAGGAATGAAGATGAGAGATATTTGCACTCCAGAGCACAACAAGGTGCTAATCAGAGAGAGAGAGAGAGACAGAGAGAGAGAGATAGAAAGAGAGATAGAGAGTTAGAGAGCGAGAGAGAGAGAGAGAGAGAGAGATAGAGAGAGAGAGAGAGAGAGAGAGAGAGAGAGTTAGAGATAGGGAGAGAGATAGAGAGAGAGAGAGAGACAGAGATAGAGAGAGAGAGAGAGCATTAGCATCTAGCTTAATTCATTATTACTTCACTTTTAAGTTAACAATTCACCTAAACACTGGTCTAGTAGCTTCAGCTTCTCAATTCTAGCCATTTTTATACACCAAAAAAATTAGGAAAAAAAAAAAACCTTCACAAACTCTTCAGTCGTGCAAGCATTGTGGGTAACATAAGCTAAAAAAAAACATGCAAGGTGCAGCCAGACAAAATATACCATCCGACCTTTCACATCCTATTATTTAGGACACAATAATTCTAATATTGCACACTTAATTAGTAGACATAGCATGCTAATTTGGAGGTAGCTGCATACTTAACATCAAATATGTTCTGATTGGCTGTGATTCTGTCACTTGGTGCAGTATTTCAGTTTCATTAAGGACAGAAAAGCCGCTTGGAACAGTTGCTTAAGACAGTGTTTCACCACTATCCCACATAGGCAGACAATCGTCAATATTTGTCCTTTGCAGTGGTTGGGAAACACTGGGTTAAGATACTGTATGTCAACACTAACAGTTATTAAATCGCTTGAGGTCGCCGAGTCGCTGTACCATTGGTTGCTAGGCATTCATTTTCATCTTGACTACATATTCTAAGTGTATTAGGAGGCAGATCGTGTCAGCTCCACAGTCTTTACTCCCATTGGTAGTTGCTGCATTACATCACTGCTCATTTGCATAAAGTTAAACGCTGCACAACTTGGATGCATTGCCAACAGTCATACTAGGGATGCACCGATAACACTTTTTCTCTTCCAATCCAATCCCTTGAGCTTTTATTTTGATGGTCTGAACACTCCAGGAAGTCCTGTAAGTGTCTGTTTGTGGGCTAGTTCACAATAGTTTAATTTGCTTCTTCAAATTCTGGTTAAATGTTCCTCTGGTGCTGTTCTAAATGCATATAATAAGTGAACCGAACTATTGAACATCTACATCCGAGATGTTGTTCGTGACTAGCGCTAAAATATGAAAATAGCTGTGACCGCCTCACCAGTCTGCGCGTGTTATGTGTGTGTGTGTGTGTGTCAACAAAGCAGAGGCATTCACTAAAACGCACTGCGCGTGCATACTGTGTATTTACTCATTAAACGCAGCCTTTTACATTTCACAAAGCTGTTGCATGTCTTTAAGTGGCTTTGAATAAAATGCAAGAGGATATGGACTACTTTAATGGTGCTATGATTCTTTTATGTAATTTTTGGAGCTCGATAGTAATGAAGATGACTAACACACAGTATAGGATTAGGATCAGGCTCGTCGGACCGATACACGAACAGTCTAAAAACGTAGGAGCCGATACCGATCCAGGTATTGGATTGGAGCATCCCTAATTCATATTGCCTCAAATTGGAAACTCTAGCATAACATTTTTGGCTTTTACTTACTATGATGCTAAAAATCACTTTCATTGTGAATTTACTTTTACACCATGTCTACACTGCAAGTTCACTGTTGATTATTATGGACTCTATAGTTTTGTCGCATTGCACGCCACGTTAAGATATTTATTTTATTCAGATTTATTGGTCCTCACTTCAGTATCGAGCCACAAGACACACACAGCTAAAAGAAATGGTCTCCAAACACAATCAGCGTTGTGCCCTTGAGCAAGGCACCGACATCTCCAGTGGGACGTATTGTTCCTTTGATCAGCACGCTGTAAGTTACTCTTGATAAAAATAAAAGCACCTGCTAAATGACACGGAACAAAGATAAAGACTTGAATTTTCTCGCTGTTCTCCGAGAATTCCAGAATCACATTTCTGCTTGGTGAGCAGAATTTGTGACACTTTAAGCAAAAGTGTGTGCTTTCAAGTTTCTCTGTTGCTCTGCCATTACAGTAGTTGACCTGGCACAAAAAGCTAACCAAAGAAGCAGTCCATCTGAGCAAATACACGCTATAATGCCCCTTGTGGCAACATTTAGAATACAACGTACACTTACGTTGGGTTACAAACTGTGTAAACTGCCATTCAAATCTCACTGAGACTTCTATAATCACTTTTTTTTTTTTGATGGCATCTGACAAACCGTTGGGTTTTCGGGCCGGAGTTGTGTCCGCTTTTTTCCTTCAAATTTTGTGATCAGGTTGGGATTTGCAATTAATAAAAAATAAATAAATAAAAATTTTTTTAAAAAAAATCGATTATTATTATAAATATTTTGCTAATATATATGTTTAATATAAAACTTTTTTTTTTCCAAGCACACGCTTTCACTCACAGACATGCTTGAACAGACGAATTAGGGGCTGTTCATACCTAATGTATTTTAGTGTCCATCTGTGCTGTTTTTCAATTGTTTAAATTGAAGAGAGTGAGCGATTTCGGTATGGGCTTAAAATTTAACGGTGCCAGTTGGGTCGAGTCATACAGTCTCGGGTTTGGGTCGGGTTAAGGTGCAGACCTTTAGCAAGATTCTCGGTAGCTAACCGTAGAAGTATACAGTATAAGATAATGTCCGCTATAGCGCCCCTTGTGGCAACACTAAGAATGCAACGCATACTTGCATTGGGTTATTGTGTATATCAGGGTACCCATATTTTTTGACCAATGAATTTCTATTTCTCTTCCATTAACTTTCTGTTTGTTTGAGTTGACTGTATAAGGATTTAAAAAAAAAAAAAAAATCGAATTGAGACCAATTCGGCCATTAGTCATTCAGACCAATTTGTGAATCAGTTCAACCGATTCATTCACCCGTATTAGCCGGGATGTCCCGTATTTTGGATAAAATGACCTATTGTCCTATATTTAGTGGCAAAATGCTTGATGGGGACAACCCTCCCTTTATTGAAGCCCTCAAAATGATAAAACTGTTGGCAATCTAAGTGGGAACTCTTGTAATTGGTGTTATTTCACACTGAACTTTGATCCTAAAGAAACAAATGAATTTAAGCAACTATTTCATGACATCAAAATGCCTCTTACCTTCTCCTTGCTGTCGAGCGCCGGCCCGTCTGGTCGTGTTCGAATGGTGAATGGTGTGGACAGCCTAAGTAGGATGTTCTGGAACGTGCAGGGTATTCTGGGAGAAACCAACTCAAAGCTGTTGCTGAAGGTGAGTGTTCGGTGCGGTTCGCCCTTGGCCTGTTTACGAAGCCCCTCGCCGACCTGCAGAATATCCATGTTGGGTCCCAGCACCAGATGGAAGGGGAAGGCTCGACAAAACGTGCTCAAGCTGATCCGTAGATCCAGCGGCGAGCGCGAAAGCTGCCGAGATGCAGTGGTGGGGTGCGAGGATAAGGATGAAGATGACGAAGATGTAGGTTGAGTCCGAATCTCTTTGATGAGGAAGGATAAACAGGCGGGAGAGGACAAAGATAGTGGAGATGGAGATGAAGAGAGGGAGGAGTCCGCTGAGAGCTCTCCATCCTCATTGGCTGTGTGCAGCCAAGAGGGAGGAGCTTCCTCCACCAAAACGTCCGACTGGTAGATTCGTCGAGCAGCTGCTCGAATCAACCCCGGCATGGCCACGCCCACAGTGGGGTCAGGGTTGAAACAGTGGAGGAGAAGAGTCCGTCCTCCATCCCTCTCTCCATCTGATTCTTCGTTCTCCTGAAGAGTGTCTTTGCATAGGAAAGAGGGGGCCTCGGACGAAGCTCGCTGCCCACAGGACGTTCTAATATGTTCTAGAAGAGCATCGAAACCATTGAAGAAATCCTGCAGGTTTCCTCCGAGAGCTCGCAGAACCCTCTCGTTCTCCTCCAGACATAAACCGAAGAATTCCTCGCCAAATCGGCCCCGTACGGTGGTGAAGTCAACACCTGTGCAAAGTAGCACAATAAAAACATTAGAAAACAGATACTGTTATTACAACAACATTTTTGCAAAAGGAGTTTTATGTTGGGGGGGGGTTGCGGTATTCGCTGTCCTTTTCTGCATATTGCGTCGCCATTTTGTGGTCCGTTCTGTATAACGCGGCGGCACTTTTTAGCTTATCGCGGCCCATTCGGCCCGCTCGGTTCTCCCGATGGCCAGTCCGCCCCTGATCGGCCCCAAAGAGCGTCGACCCACCGGGAAAATGCCCGGTATGCCAGATTACCAGTCCAGCCCTGGCTTCCATACATTTTCTATTGATTATATTTCAGTTTCTGCATTTTAAAGAGCTATTTCCATCAGATATGACACATTTAAAAGCAACAAAACAATAAAACAAGTCCTCTATTTCATATTGTTTCATATTGCTTTCAATGAATTCCACTGTTTTGCATTGCTTCTTTCTTATTTATTAACTCATTTGTTTAGTCAGCTTGCCTCTATTTATTTTTAAACCTTCCTTTTAAATAAAGATGAAAAGTTTAAGGGTCTGGCCCAAAGCGAACAATTGATCTACAATAGAGTCAATAGATGCAGCATAAGTGCGCTCTGACATGACGACGCTCTGCCGCAGAAAAGCGAGATCCGAGCGGTAGGTTTCGCTGGGAATGGCTCAGTTCAAACGGCTCATTGCGGTTTATTTATAAACGTGTTCTCGTTAGGGATGGCAGAGTTGGTATCTTAGCAACAGCTCGGAGAATGGAGACTGCAGCACTGGAGGGAGTTTAAGGGAATGTCTGCTGAGGTTGGCGTGTGTTGGTGTGAGAGAGAGTGAATTGAGGTCAAGGTTTTGTGTGTGTGTGTGTGTGTGTGTGTGTGTGTGTGTGTGTGTGTGTACGCACCTAAAATAGTGGCCGTGTGTTTCAATATTCCTGAGATGTCGGTCTGGCTGTCACATCGCGAGTTATCAAAAAAACACTTCTGCTCATCTGACAGGTTTCTTACAAACTCTTGTCCACTGCAAGAAAGAAAGAGAGATTGATTAACATTTACTAGAACTGTCTTGTGTTTAGTGTTAGGACAAAATATACCCAAAATATCCCAGAGGTTGCTCAGCCCTATCGGGATTGGGAGATGTCAGTTCTCCTACAATCCCTTAGAATAATAATTTAAAAAAAAGTTCTTATTGGTGATTTTGCTCTCTGTACCTGATTTCTCTCTGTCTGTAAAAATCCACCGTTCTCTGCAGGGCCAAATGAATTGTCTGTTTCTAAAAAAGAAAAAGACAACAGAATGCAGTGAGTTCACCAGAGGTCAAGTGACGCTAACACAGCTTGATTATCCCGTCTCTAACCCCGTCCAAAATCACAACATTTCACAAACGTTTACATCCGGAGTTGTTTTGCAAGAACGGGTGAGAATGAGTTTTGTTCAGAAATGATGGAAACTACAAAATCAGAAGTTAAATTAATTCAAAGAACCTATAAAAGGTATCATGTAGGCAGGAGCGGAGCTAGGAGTTTATCCACAGGGGCCAGCGATCAGTCTGTGGTGGCACAGAAATTTTCTGCTCATCGGGGTGGGGGGGGGAGTTGGGGGGGTTGGTGGTTGTTGATGTGGAAAGCCGAGGCGCTTGGATACAAAAACGGAGGGGTGTGGATACAGCGACACCCGGGACTGATGGGTGCGGCGACCTTGGTGTGCACACATGTTAAATCTCCTGTGTGTTGTGGTTGTACAGGGACGGTTCCACCTCTAAAAAAACTCAATTGTGCCCAAGACAAAAAAATGACCAAAACGGCAATAGCGAGAGTGGTGGCCATGCTTTATTTCCTGGTGGCCACGGCCACCACTAGCTCCGCCCCTGCATGTACACAGTTCTCGAACAGAAGAATTATTTAATAATATGTTCATTTATTTTGCTAAAGAAAAAGGATGAGATTTCAGAGTTACTGCAGACATTTCAAATAATTAAGTGAAAAATGTGAGTAATATACTTTGGCTCTGTTCTTCACACACAAGCTATCGTGATCCGTGTGGCTTCAGAAGACTTGTGATATAGCACAAAAGTTGTTTAAACTACTTTGATTAAACTTTTATTGTTATTTGGGTCAATGACAAAATTCTAGCAGAATTCACATTTGCTGCTACTGAGGTTGAGGCATGATTAGGGTTAAGATCAGGTTTAGGATTAGGGGTGAGGTTATTAGTGTAACTGCAGATGTAATTAAATGCTTGTACTTTACATGTACAGCCGTGGCCAAAAGTATTGGCAGTGACAAAAATGTTGTGTTTTGCAAAGTTTGCTGCTTCAATATTTGTGGATTATTTTTTCACATGTTTCTAAGGTATACTGGAAAACAATGATAAGCATTTCATAAGTTTTAAAGTCTTTTATTGGCAAAAACACTCAATAAGAGTCAATATTTACAGTGTTGATCCTTGTTCTTCACAACCTCTGCAATTCACTCTGGCATGCTGGATATCAGCTTATGGGCCAAATTCTGACTGATGATGATCCATTCTTGCCTTATTGGTGCTCGGAGTTGATCACAATTTGTGGGCTTCTGCTTGTCCACTCGCCTTTTGAGGATTGACCACAGGTTCTCTATGGGATTAAGATCCGGGGAGTTGCCTGGCCACGGATCCAAAATTTCAATGTAATGATCTCTGAGCCACTTCATTATCACTCTTGCCTTGTGACATGGTGCTCCATCATGCTGGAAAATGCACGGATCATCACTAAATTGCTCCTGGATCGTTGCAGGACGTTTTGAAACCATTCTTTATTCATGGCAGTGTTTTTGTGCAGGATTGTGAGCGAGCCCACTCCCTGTGATGAAAAGCAACCCCACACATGGATGGTCTCAGGATGCTTCACTCTTGGCACGACACAGACTCATGGTAGCGTTCACCTTTCTTCTCCGGACTATCGATTTTCCAGATGTCCCAAACAGTCGAATCAGAGAAAATATCTTCTGCTGTCCAATCCTTGCACCTCCTTGACGTGAGCTTCAATGCACACACTGAAGGCATCACTCCATGGAGTCTGCAAAGCACCCCCATAACAGGACTGACCCGCCTCCATGCTTGAGTGTGGGGACGGTGTAGTTCTTGGTCTAAAACTCATCGTCAGTTTAGTGTCGTACGTCTATAAAAACCTTCTTCCAGGACTCCACGAGTCTTTCCTAATTACGTCTTGAAAACTCAAGCCTGCTTTTCCCTTGGTGAAGTTCTGCTTTCTTCCACACCCCAAGAAGGTTGCTGTTGTACCATGTTTAAAAAAATGTATGAATGGCGCTGCCAGCTTTGTCTACTGGATATTGACGTTCCTTGGAAACGTACTTTTAGCCACGACCTTTCTTGTGTAATGAAATAATCTCCTCTATTAGCTTTTGTGACGGTTTATTTTTAATTGCATTTTTCAATTCATAAAATCAATTTTGTAGAAAATCTTAAATGTTTTTCAGTCATTTCAGCCCATTGCTTTCATTGTATGGAAAAGAGCAGCATAAACATTCTGTATAACATCTCCTTTCAAAAGAAAGTAAGTCATATGGGTTTAAAAAAACAAGTAATTGATGACAGAATTTTTATTTTGGGGTGAATTTAACATTAAGGCTCAAAAAGCATCATTCACAGTCATGTCTTGTCCTATAATGTCCTACAAAAACACACTTCTACACATTATAAATGTAATTGTATACAGTTTCAAAGAACAGAAATGTATGTTTTTACTAATAAATCCAAATGTGTCATTCTGTACTTTCTTGAACGGGGTATAAGGAATGAATCACGTGTCGTACATAAACGTTGGCAGCCAGTTTGTGACTCGTTGGGAGTGTTTTTGAGGTGGCAGTAAACCGATCTGTGTTTAAAGGGATTTACAGTGCTGATCTACCTGTAATAGAATATACCTGTAAGCCTTATCCAATCAACTGTCTTTATCACCCAAAAAACAATCAAATCCT